>VZRW01011539.1:0-153059 GCA_013398125.1 Aegotheles bennettii | reverse complement strand
CTACAAGTGCGGCCCCGGGCTCGGGCGGGACGGGGCCATCCCGCCCCCGCTTGCCCGCCCCGCGCCCGGGCGCTCGGCACCGCAGCCGAGAAGAGCGGAGCAGGGGAAGGGAAGAAATGAACTCTCCCTCCCATGTTTTCTGACGACCTTCCCCCCCACCCCGCCCCGAAACAAAAGTGGAGGTGGAAACTGAGTGGGCAGGATGGGAACATTTGCGGCATTTAATGGGAATTGCAATTATGGAGCAAAATCGCTGTGAGGAGACATACCCCAGCCGTTCCTCAGACAGCGCAGCTATTTGTGTATCTTATTCTTTGTGCTTAGGTGAAATTCCTCCTCTGCTTAGGTAACAGCTGCAATCTCATGAAAAAATCCATTTGCACTTGTGCAAAACAAATTCTGCTAATTAAGAACTCCGGTTTACTCTGCCTTTCATAACATACTTTAAAATAGCGATGACTACCTCCAAACAAGGTGACATCCCTTTCCAAGGCAGAAGAACCAGTTAACTAAATAAACAAGGGGAGTTCAGCTGCTTGTCCTTTACCTTGAACGCCAGCGTAATTCAGTTAGAAAACTGTGTACTGCACACATACCAGTTGTGAGTGCTCGTTCTGGGCAATAAACACGAGGGAATGGAAAGCAGGCACTGCTTTCTTCATTTACAGAAATGAAATACATAGCTTGTTCCAAAGGCTGATTGAAATAATTGCAGACTGTTATTTTGCATTATGCGGATAGACTGATACCTGAAAACAACTACAGCTGAGACATCAATAATTTGCATATCACAGCAGAAAGTGATCTGTGATTAATATTCAGCCAGTTAAAAACTGAAGTCTTTTTAAATGTAAACTCTCTTAATTATTGAACCATTAACAATTGAACTATTAACAAAGTCCTGTTCACATAAAAGGGAATGCATGTATCTAAAGGGCCTGGTTTAGAAGGATTTGCATATAGTTTAAGCTGAATTCTTCAAATTCTAGTTAAATAAACTTATGGAATAGAGAGCAAAGGTCTAGAATAAAATTCTCTGGTTTGTATATCTATTTTAACAACAGTCACAGAAACGCAGGTGTAAAGATCAAGGTTCTAGTTTTGTTTAACCAGCTACATTAACCTGGATGTTAAACTAATTCCTGGCTTCTTTAGTAGATGAAAGAGCATATAGACAGTATCAAAGACAGATCACTACTCCCACCACCATTCAAACAACTGCTTAGAGACTGAATCAAAAATCAAACAAGAAGCACAACAAAAGATCATATTTTAACCAAGTAAACCATGAAATTAATAAGTATTTAAGATAACTGAAATTTCACCGTAACTAAATAATTTTTGATGCTTCTATTGTAAGTGGCTACTAACAATGACATATGTTTATGGTGTTGCAGAACATAGAAGGAAACCTAGTTATGCAAAACAATTTAAATATTAGGTTTTTAGTATGTTGTGTTTTTATATTTATATCTAATTTACAGTCACAAAAAAATGACTCCTCCCTTCAAATCTTATTTAAGTGGTTTCTAAGCTACTTAACCTACACCATGTCAAACTCACTAAGATTTAGGCTTATATGTCAAGACAATAAACCAAACCAAACTGAGGATGATTTTAAAATATAACATAAACACAAGCTTAAGGCCAAGACTGTGATCCACAATGATGATGTGCTTAAGGAATAAATCACTTTAAGGGGTTACATCCTAGAATCACTTGGTTGTATCCCTTTCTTTGAGATATGACTAGAAGTTCTATCACCACTAGCAGAAATTCTCCGTTCAGCCTAATAGTAGAGAGTAATTGGAAGACAGCAGAGGCAGAAAGGGCAAGTTGGATTATCTGGTCTGGTTCCCTAAATTTACAGGATTATTTCAGGCTACACACCATGTCCATTATTGTCATCTCTAACCTTTTCTTAAATTTCTTGCTGTGATGGAACCTCATTCATCTTTTATTTTTTTTCTCTGCCTGTTTGCCATAGGAGCATGTATTTTTCCTTCTTCAGTTTAGCAAAAGGAGAGCAAAAGCTAACAAGCAGATAGATTAGTAAAATGTTTTTCTTCAAAGAAAAGTATCTGAGGAAAAAGTAGTGATGTGAGATTTACTGCTTCCCACCCAAGCACACACACATGGGGTGGCATTCAGTAATGGCACAATTAGCTTTTCGATAATGTCTTTACCATAACTAAGTAGACTGTAACTGTGCTTTATGTGTGTTCAAAGTCTGCCAGGAGAAAAATCTTTCTGTAACAGAATCATCAAAATACAGAGGCCAGTCAAGATGCTGAATCTACTGCTCACAGCATGAAACCTTGGAGAACATTTTCCTCAAGCTGTTCAGCGTGCATGCAGATAGGACTTCAGCTGAAGTCGAGGGGAGTTCTATGCAATAAGTTGCTTTGTTTTTTCATCCACAGTAATTTTCCGAGTGAGAAATGAACTGATACAAAACAGGAACTAAACATCCTACTCATTCCCGGGCATTTCCAAGTACCATTTAAGATAAAGTATCTGAATTCAGGCTGCATGTGTACACATAAGTGATGGGGAGGCATTGTCTTTCATAAAATTGCCAGCATCCTACCTTTATGCTACCTATGGATGTGTGGGCATCCTAAATGCTTTTCCACTGACACTGAGTTGTACTTTTCTGCTCTCTCTCCAGTTTGTCTGTTGTCCTCCTTAAAATGAAATGAGGGTTCATCCCTGGTACTTTGAGCTAACCAGAGATATTGATGGCCCACACACTCATGGCTCTCGCAATCAGAAGACCAAGACAAGAAGTTGTAATTGCCATGCCCAGCATGGGAGCTGTCCTTCACACAGGGTCCAGGTAGAAAAGAAACTGTTTTGTTTAAAAAGCTGGTTAACAGTTATTTGAATAAGATAAAAGGTTTGCATGGACTCTGCCTGTTTCCAGAGCTTCCATGGTTAAACAATTTGTGTTCAACAAGTCTACAACATGTTTCTGCTCTCAGATAAATCATTAACAACTGCCATACCCTGCAAACAACGTCCAACAGCAGAATACAACTGTGCTGCACTGTCTTATAATAGGGCTTCAACTGATAGGACATAGCCTTTTGAGGAGAAAAAAAAAAGGCAATAACTCCACCTGTTGTCCCCGTTTTCTATGTATTTTGCCAAACTGTCAATCAGAAGAACAGGAGGGAGAGCATCCTAGAAAACTTTGAATGAGTCCCTGCATGTACATCCTTTTAAAGGTACAGTGTGATAGGAAACAGTGCAAGTCTGCAATACACTGAAGACAGAACCTCTGTGAAAGGGTACTGTGCTAAATAAAGTGGAATAAATGCTGTCAGATATATGTCTCTGCTTAGCTCTGCATTATTTCCACTTAACTTACTCCATGTTATCCAGAAGCCCTCTTCAATGTACAAGAAGTAACCCATCACCTGCTCCAGGAAAACATCACCTGAGAAAACACTGAAATGCATGCACCCCTTTAACAGGGATCGGTAGGGAATTTTCTTTCCATCTTTTCCTACTCATTTGCAATGAATCATTGTCTTTAATGTTTGATAAAGTGGGTATGCTGCTGGTAGCGGGTGTTCTGACTAATTCTTTTTGTAAACTCAACCTGCAGAGATGCCTAGTTCCATAACACTACTCTTGCCAGATTCTACTGTCAGGCCACAGTAGGTAGACATTTCATTTCACTAAATTTGCAAGATGTCCAGTGCTGTCAATACACCTTTACTTATTTTCCTTCTCTGTGCTCATTTACTCAAGGGTTGTTCACTCTCCAGCTCACTCTCAGAGGCTAAAGCCAAGCTTGGCTTACCCTCTTGCCCCCTGAAACAATGGAAAGTGTAAAATCAGAAGATAAAGAAACTAATGAAAAAATAATAGATGAAGAAATTACTTGGGATATTTTTCTGTAAAGTTGTATGATACAAGATTAAATGCAAAACCTAGAAGCACCTGCTGTTGTCCTACCCAAGTCTCTTGTGGAAACTGCTCACTAAACTGATTTCTCAAGAAGAGAAATATATTTAAAATAAGGATTCCGTGTTAGAAAACTCTGACATTATTGAATACATCGAATCATGAAATAATTCCTCCCTGAGTGAGCAGCCCATTAGCTGAATAAAAGAGCCCATGTACTGCAGAGAAAATTTAAAGAAATTTGACCATGGTTGGAAATAATGAAGGATAGGAAGGAAAGAGGTACTGTAAGAAGGGGGAGAAATTTATTGTGTTACAAGGCTTGTTTCTTTGCTCCTAATAACTTTGCCTTCAACAGTGGAGCAGGGGAAATCATTTATGCTATAAATACCATACCTGTTAGGCTTCCAGTTGGAATTAGATGGGTTGAGGTAACTTGACATTAAGAGAATATGAATTTAGAATATTCTAATTTATGTTCTCACGCCTACAGATTCTCCTCGCATGTGAGACTATTCCTTCTGGAATTCCACAGACTTAAATGGGTGTAGAGGTCAACGGTGTAAACCCCTCATTAAGCTACCTACAAGCAGAAAAGTCTCTATTTCTTAGAAAGTTCAAGAATAAAACTTACAATAAAAGTGTGATACAAGAGAATAAAATAATTGTCATTCAAACTTTAGAATGAAAACTAAATACTCTTTTTTTGCTGAGGTTCAAAGGTGGTATTGGCTCTTCGATGAAGAGCTTCAAGCTGTGACAATATGGAGCAGGTCATGAGCACAGAGCAACTTGCCAGCTACTCTTGCCTCTCGGCACGCTGGGAGAGTCACTCCCAACTACTGCAGTTCTTTGCTCATCACCTGAAAGACCACTGTGGTAGAATGAATAGGCAACTACAGAAGAAACCTTGTTGCTTGGTTTAGGGAACAAGTTACACTAAAGGGGAAATAGATGAAGCAAAATTAAGATACTGCCTGTGTTTGCTCATTGCTCTACTTTAATCTGCTTTTGCTTCTGGGGTTTCTTTTGTAGCTGCCCTAATTTCCTCTACTTTTACATTTTCCATTAATTTCAATTAAGGCCTCCATAGGCTCATGAGCTAACAGACATTTTTACTATTGTTTTTAAAAAAGTAGGCCTACACTATCTTTCCTATTGCCTCTGGACTATTGCAAAGGAATGTAGGAACATGGTCTTTCAAGAAAGAAAAGAAACTGCAGCTACTTCGGCAACTGAGTGACATTTTTTTAGCCTAATGATTACACACCAGTACTGATCTGATATAAATGGGCATCATGGGAGGGATGCTGAACCAGTAACCAAAAAAGAGATGCTTGCCTTTAACAACAAACATTTTGACACCATAGCAAAATGATCAGGAAAGAGGTTGTGGTTGAGATGGATGTCTCACCCTCTTTAAGAATTTCAGCCCTGCCTGGGTGGAAGAGGGAATGGCTGCCTCACATAGTTGTCTTGAACACCTGAGCAGCCAATCCAGGCTGTTCCAAAAGCAGGTAAAATGACATCTTCCTCATCTTAGCAAAAGCTTAAGCACAACAATATATAGAGACAGCTCTGCTGCATTTTCCACTGGATGGATACACCAGGGAATGGGAGCTAAACCATCAAAAGGAAGATAGAAAAAACCAGAAATACCTTTAAAAATTTAAAGTTAGGTTTTAAGGTGGGAAAAATCATCAATTGAGGCAGTGAAGCCTTTCAAATGTTTTTTTTTTAATTAAACTTCCCACAGTTTACAAAGTAAATCAAAACAAAGAGAATTCTGACAATGTGACACAACTCTTGTAGTCACAGCACTCCGAAGTGTGGCCCAGCTTCCAAGCTACATGACATGCTTGGCATCTACAGATAAAACTGAGATGAGTGTTTAGAAAACAATGACAGAGATGTAAGCATATTAGTAAGAAGGGCCAAGCTCTGCTCATTTTTACATTTATGGAGTGGTTTCATGAAAGAGGGAAGGAATGTCCTCCCTGTTTTCACTTATCATGTCCTGGTTTAAGTCAGGACAGAACCAACTTTCTTTGTAATTTTTCATTTAAGTCTCTTCTAAGTAACTGCACTTGCTGAAATTAACAGCAGGTTTTTCAGTCAGTGGCTGCCTCTAGGACTAATAACGCTCTGTGTTTATGGGTACTGCAGGAGAATGGTGCGCAGAACCAAGGCCATTGCTTGGTTTTGCTAAATATCTTATGCTCTGGAAACAAAAGGGAGCAAAGGGGTCACACCTGTGACCCTCCTGCAGGGAGAAGTGGGCTGGACAGGTGACCCAAAATTGACCAAACAAGTATTCCATCCCATTTGTGTCTTGTTTGGTATAAAATCTGAGGGATCATGAGGGTCAAGCTCTCTTCATCCATGGCTGGCATCCTGGGAGGACTCTGTCTGTTCCTCTGCCTTTGATCCTGATTCATGAGTTCCTAATTCCATGTGTTCCTGCATCCAGCTCCCATGTGCTACTGACTCCAGAAGCCCAGTCTGGGGCTTTCCCAGGGCCCTGCAGCCTTGGTGGTGACGTGAGCATTACTGGGGGGGGGGGGACAATATTTGCTATGTATATATTTGTATATATTTCATTGTTTTCTTTTTCATCATTACTGTTTCATTAAAGCTATGTGGTTTAGTTTCCAACCTGTAAGTCTCTCTCCCTTATTCTCTTTCCTTTCCCTTTATGGGAAGGGAGTGGGGTAATAGAGAGCATCTGTCATTCCTTTAATTGCTGGCCCAGTGTTAAACAGTGACACCCTGATAACAGCCAAAGGGTCTTGTCATACTCTTCCCTTGTGCCATCTCTGGCACTCATCGGACCCTCCTTGAACCAACTCACAGACCTCAAAATAATGACTCTTTTCTTCTCTTGGTTAGGTTAGTTTGCAGCCAAATTAGGGAACTGAATTGGCTTATAAAGACCTTCAGCGTGTGTCAAGGCTGGTGTATGATTAGTGGTGGGAGTACCCAGACCTTTACAGAATGAGAGAGAAGTGTGGGGAGGTATGAAGGGAGGATGAACTGGACTAAACACACAGCAACAGAAGATATTAAATGTTTTGCAATGTCTTTTATGGCTTTACAGTCATGTAAAACCAATTTTAATCAATGTTTATATAGAAAAGTGATGGAGAAAAGTAAACTTCTGCAGAGTTCCTTTGCTTCACTAGAACAAGGTCTGGATTTTCTCACACTTGGGCCTTTTAACATTTTAAAAAAGAAAGATATCTTTACTTCACACGCGTCCATGAAATCTCATTTTCAGAAAAACTATTTATGCAAATTTACTAAATAGTGAAAGAATCAAAGGCAGATTTATGTGAAAAGTCTGAACCAATGCCTGAATGATGGAAACATAGTCTAAAGGAGAATTCCAGCCTTTTTGGAATCAAGAGGAGGTAAGAGGAGGATATGCTTGTAGACACATTCGGCATAAACAAAGAAATAAAAAAACATTGTCCCTGCTTAATCTCAAGATCTATGACCTGAATACTCTTCTGACATAAAACATTTCAGGTCTTCTCAAAGATGTGAAGTTAAAACCTGCCAGATGAATCTGAAGCCAGTAAGCTCTGAACATAAGGGGAAATTTATTTTATTAAATAAGTGATTCATATCTCAATAAAAATATTCAGATATTCACATATCAATAAAGTAAGAAGCATTGCAGAAAGATGGAGAATTAAAAAATGATGTATCCTAATAAGGGGACCCTAGTAGGGATCATGTTAAGTAACTAAAGAACAGAGTTGAGTGACTGGAAAGAGCAGTAGAGGGGATTGTTTTAGGAAGCTTGTACAGTTTGCAGGGCTAGCTAGGAGGGCATGAGTAATATTCATAGAGACCTTTATCTGCTAATGCAACTGGCAGAAGCTGACAATTATGACAACAGTAATGAACCTGTCTCATCTCTTTTAAGACACCTTGTATGAAGAATTCAGAGAGAAAGTAAGAAAAGATTATTCTTTGATTAAAATACCATAACTTCAAGGGATTCCCCTTCTGTTCACTCTGCATGGAAAATATACAAAAGCACCATAATTGCAGAACATTCAAAGAAGTAATTTAAAATAGATCCTACAAAATGAGAGAAAAAAAAAGTCCACCCTATTTTAAAGTCATTTTTTTTTTTACAAAAAAAGAAAAAGGATTATTTTCTATTATCTTCTATGATTTAGGAGGCCAAGAAACCTGTGGATTTCCTTTAGAAAGCCTGTAGATTCACTTTATATGGCTGCTTTGCCTTGAGATTAGCCCAAATGCGATGTTTTCTTGAGGTTTACAGATGTCAAAGGGTCTAAGACATCTTTTTGTTTTTTCATTTTTTCAGTTTGTTCTGAAACACTGTATTGACTTCATGCCTTTTCCTTACACTATTTTGTGCTGTTTTCTCTATGTCCAAGATCATTATGCCATTACTATATGTATTGAAGGAAACTTTCATTTGGGTTGCAGTGGATGTAACTATATTTCCTTGGTAACATCCCTATTAGTAACCCCGTGGTTTTCATTGAGGTTGCTGAAGTAATTTTTGGACAAAGTCAAGGTGTAATGTATCTTTGACCAAAGCCAATGAAGTCAGACTCAGTTTTGTTTCTGATGCTTTCCTATTTTAGTAAAAAATTCCATCGTGTAAAGATTGCTTTGAAAATAAACTTTACTTCCATGGGCAAATCAGTATTAGCTCCTACTATAAGTATGAAAATCAGTTAGCTAACACCATGAAATGCTATTTGAGTATTGTTTCCTTCCTCGGGTTGTAGCTTGTTAGTTTTGACAGGTGCACAATGAAATACAATAGAGGCTGAAAAGGTCTTTATCTGTATCCCTTTGGCCCTTTAAAACAGATGTATAGCTGACAGGCCAATATGGATACATGCATACAATGATCCAAGTTTCAGCTGAGGTCAGTGGGAGTGAAGCTGTCCTTCAGGTTTCAGCTTAACATCTAATTTTTTGGGCACTGCTTACCATTATTTAATAACATTTCTCTACCTGCACCCAAATACGGCTAGGCATTAAAAAGTGCAGTTTAGGAGCCAGTCTACAAAACAACAAAGTAAAATTCATAATGCTCAGTCAGACTATTTATTATCCAGTTTTTGAAAGTAATTACTCACTTGTATTATTGTTCTGCTTAGTACATGCCTTGAGGCTATATCTCATTAACATCTTATCTTCTATTTATGCTTTTGTTCATGTATTTTCTAAATCATGGAAGAAGGCTATTTCAGTTGTAGAGATTTACTGAATAGGTGTTAGAATGTGGACATTCTTGAACCTACCAAAACCAGTATTATTTATTACTGTAATCAGTGTTGAGAATCAGTATTCCCCAAATGCATCATAGAGGCTAGCAGCAGAATTTTGTGGCCTTTGTTCTGTCAGCTTTGGATTTCTTTCATAAAATTACATCTCTATCATATGAAAAATTCCTACCCAACATCTAATCATTTGTTGTATTTCCCTGAAGACTTATTTTTTAATTAAAATAGGTATAGTTAAAAGAAATGTTATTTTCAAAAACTCATTTTCAGCAATACTTAATGCTAAGCAGAGCTGATAATCCTAAAGTAGAAATGTCAGAGATGAAGTTCAGGAGAACAGGATAAGAAAACCTACCTCAAAACTTTTATCCTGGAACTGTTACCTTGTGGTGGCATCACTAGGCAGTTCTTTGATAAAGAACATTAAATATGAGGTTCTCAGATCCTTTCTCCAGAACAAAGCAACTACTTATGAATGAAAAATGGAACCTTTTTCTGGCTTTATACATTCTAAAGACTTTCTACATCTGAAAAGAATTAAGAAAGCAAATGGACAGACATAAACTGGAACAAGCAAGCAAACCAAATTCAGAAAACACGTTGTCAGTTTTGCATGGAATCCCCCCAAAATCATTAACATTTTAAAATTTGCCAAAGTTCATAGCTGAAATTTAAAATTTAGAAAACATTTCCACTTTCTCTGACAATAAACATTACACATGATGTAACATTCATCTCAGCTGATAATGTTCTTTATGACACATTTTATGAATCATCACGGCTCTGTTTTTAACTCACTATCAGTGCTTATCAGAAGGAAATACTGAAGAACAGAGCTTGAGCCTATTTTTTAAAATCAGGAATAAAGACCCTCTTAATGCAATGATCATCGGAACAGACTGATTTACAAGTGTCTCCTGTTGCTTAACTCTTATTCAGGTGTGTAATTTCATTAAAATTAATGAGAGTTGGGTATGAGTTTTCTTGCCTTAATTGCCTTATTTGTAGGAATAAACATTGGACATGGTAGTACAATCTGATTTCAGTTCTCAAATTCCTGCCTATCAATGCTTTGTTCAAGCCACAGGACTGCACACATCTGCTTTTAGACTGGCCTGTCTAGAAAATCACATCACTTTTCTTCGTGAGCTACTTTGAAGGTTTCAAGTGGCAAATAACAGGGACTTTAATCCTCTCTTTTTCCTAACAATTTGTAAATCAGAACCATCAAAGCACATGTGCAGGGATAGAGGACGGCCTTTGAGAAACATTGAAGAACATTATGGTTCACCACATCTCTGAAGTACTTTGAATTTACAATTCTTAGATTTTATTTCAACACCTCTCTTGTATTCTCCCCAGCATTTTTTTCAGAAGAGTGAAATAACAAATACAGATACACAGACTAGCACCTGATAAGACCATTTGTTAAGTAAAAGTCTCATCTCCATTACAATCTTGCAGCTTCCTATCTTTATGTCTAGGTTAATCAAAGACAATTACAGAGCTCCAGAGATCTATTTGGATGCATAGAGGAAGCCCGTATTAATATAAACAAAGATTGGGTTTATATCCTTTGAAATCATTCATTTCACTGCAATGAGTGGTAGCAAAATCAAGTTTTGAGAAAAGGCAAACAGTGAGTTTTTGGTGAGTTACTGTTCTCTTCATGGCTCCTTAAAAATGATACATTTTTCACAGTGCAGAAATTAGCCTGCCTTTGCACCTGTGAAATAGCGTTACAGCAGTCTGGAAAATGCCCTGAAGTGTTGAACTTGTGTGTAAGACACAGTGGGTAATTGCATATCATCACACAGGGGTGGCCCTGACACTCTCCCCATGACTGAATTAGGCAATAAGCAGACAGCAAGTGGATGTGCATTTCCAGTGTATGGAGCTGGCACGTGCATGGTACATAGTCCATGTGCAAGGCACCCAGGTGGGTAGGAGGTGACAGGGAAAAGAAGCACATTTTGCTCCTGGTATAGGCAGACCTGCTCCAGTTTTGCATCTGCTGCCGAATCCAGTAACCTTGAACACCACAGGAGGAGAACTCAACCTGCACAGTTAGATCTAAGAAAACAAAAGATCTGCCTCTGCTTCCAGAAGCCTGGGTTTGCTCCCCATTGGTGTGCAGCATCAATCAACACAGATTCATGGCCCAGGATTGTATCTTACTATGCCTTAAGCTCCTCCTGACAGCAGAAGGTACATAACATTAGTGATACTTTTGCCATCCCCCTTCTAGCTCTACTTTAAGTCAATATTAAGTCTTCTGGTGTTTTGGTTTTGTTTGTTGGTTTGTTTGTTTGTAGTGGTTGGTTGTTTTTTGCTTTTGTTGCTTTTGTAAAGAGGAGCAGAGAGAAACTATATGTACAAGAACCACTTTGAAAAAACAAAAATCTCATAGTTAAAATTGGACTCTACAATACTATTGCAGACCACAGATTCAACTAATGTAAAGCTGTGCTATTTGTAAACACCTCATTGCCCGAGAAAATGGGACAGAACATGCCAGACTGCTGAGGGCCAGGGGAAGAGTGTTATCTGCAAGCACTTTATCCTGCCACCTCTGAGAAATGGAGGAATTTTGCTGGGAGTCAACTGAAGTGAATGCAAATATCTATCCTTTCCAGCTGAAGAGCCCTCAGAACTGTTCCAGGTTTGATTGTCATTAGCTCAGTGCCATTATTCCCTGGCTTCTAGAGAAACTGGTGTTAGAGGCCTGGAAAAATCTCTGGAAGTGAAGTTGTGCATTTGGATCACTGAAAAGATTGGACTCAGTAAGTGAACATACTGATGTCACATTTTATGTGACTAAATCTGCTTTCTGCAGCCACCCCTATTTGGGAACCTAGACCTTTCCACAACAGCACATGCTCCACACTCCCTGGATAGCCATTCCTCTGGCCTTAAGCAACAGGCCAACACTCATTGACAACTGGGCTCAAACTCCAATCAGAGATCTTCACAGATCATCTTAAAGCCTTTTTTGGAGTTTAAGAACAGGCTAAGCTGCCTGTATAGATATATGAAAAGTGTTTAAGGGCATTAAGCTGTGCCCCAAAACACCTCAGCAAGATTTTGATTCTTAAAAGTGCCTTTTTTGAATATGTACATTCAGTGATTTGGAAAACATTATTATTTAACTCATGCATTAACTCCCATGAAGGAATATGCACTGTCTGGTGTTGCATTCTCTGCTTTTGCTCTCTCTGATGTAGTAGCAGCTGGATCAAACCCATACTTTGTTTCATCAAGGAAGGGAAATTGATTCATTGGTGAAAGGTCTTTTCTTCTGTAATTTCACTAAGGAAGAACATTCCTTGGCTATTTTCATTGTTTCTTCTATCAGAGCTGACAAACTGAGGAATACTTAAAACATCGATGTTTTCTAAAGAGCTTTTTTATATGTTGTGCATTATGTTTCAACAATTCTGAATCTGGAATAAGGTAGCTGCATTTCAATGTACTGATCATCTGGGTTATCAAAACAAAGGACTGATCTGCTAAGACAGCTAGCATTACTTCTAAGCTGCTTCATGGGGTAAAAAATTGAGAGCTTTTCAAATAGCACAATTTGTGTTAATTAGATAGGAACTTGTAAGAAGGCAGCAATCGAATTAAATAACTTGGTCTAATATACTTGGAAGTCCAGGTATTAATAACCGATTGGGAGGAGCTCTGAATTACACTGAAGCGAGTTCCAGAATTGGCTTCTTGTTATTCAACAACCAACCTATATCCAATATTTAACAAATCCAGCATTCAATGAATAATTGTTGGCAGATCTTGTCGGCTTCACTGCTTTTCGCAGAACTGCATCAGTGAGACTAGACACAGCACACATCTAGGAGTTCCCACAAACTTACATTTTTCTATACTCAATTTCTGAAATCCACCAAGAAACTGATAATATTTTTCCTCATACAGAATCACTTGTTAAGTGGTCCAGAGGAACCAGAAATCTGCTAAACAGCTCCCTAGTGCCACTGTATGGAACTGCTAGAAGAGCTCTGTGTTTGATTTAAGAGTACATGTTGACACACATATAGCTCTCAGCAAAAAAAATTAATGATTATCTGAAAAAATGCAACACACATGATGTAAATGGAAGTAGAAACTCACCTTATTAATAAGAAGGGAGAAAAGATACTATTTGCAACCTGTATCTGTATTGTTTCATTCATGAAGACAATTATCCACAGCCTTCAAGTGTAAGGTGCTCAGATATTATTGTTGGTAACTTTTTGTGGATCCATTTGATAAGAATCAACTTATCTCAATTTGCTCAGATCTTTCAGTGTCCTTAGTCAAGATTTGGGCTCTGGGACTGAGAACAACACAGCTCTGTCTCTGATTGATGGCCCAGCAGCTAATCGACTTTACATTGCAGGACCTTCTGGCAAATAAATAGCAGCCCACTCCAGGGACAGAACTGGAAACTCTGAAGCTAAGGCAGCATATTGTGGACCCCAGAGATGGAAGGTGAGTAGGCGTGGGGAGTAGAATGAAGGGCTACCTATCAAGCCAGTTACAAACAGAACAACTCCTGGTGGCTTGCCATGAACAGTATGGAAGAGCAGACTTTGCTGAAGTCAGTTTTTAAGCAGGAACTGGCTAGTTCTTCAGACCTAAACTGAACAGCCCCCAGCCCTAGGGGCTTGTTGTGAGCTAGATATTTGCCCTTGAAAGAGCTTTGAGACTTGGCACAGGAATTTTAGTTTCTGTAGGTTCATTTGGATCCAAGCCCTTGTCTTTGCTGTGGAACAGGAGAACAAAAATCATTCCACTATTCCTGTAAAAGTAAGTATAGTGCTCCCCATGAGCAGGTTGGCAAGGCTACCCTTGCCACTAGCCAAGAGAAGAGCTGGCCTGACTCTGGGTGAGTGCAATGTTTCATTCTTCAGTGAATCAGCTGAATGTTTTGCAACATAAAGTCATGGAAAAGGCATAAAACAGAGGTGCACAGGACTTTTGCTGTTTCACTTGACATCCTGCTAAATTAGAAGCAAAGCACCTGGACCAGTTTGGGAGATTAGGCTACTCTGCAGCTTGGTTTGTAGTGAGACTGATTTGTTTAAAGTTTCGTTAGGAACCCAAGTATTTCAGTGGGCTAAACTGCAGTGCCCTTAATTCTTACAAGCCAGCCTGTTTGTCTTTCACTCAACAGTTTAAGCCAAAAGAAGTCCAGATAAGTTCATTGGGTCTGTTTGGCAGCTCAGAATGCAGCTAGATGACCTCAAAAGGAGAAATTTCCTTATCCTCCCTACTCCAGGTTGGAGCATGTGGCTGTATACAGGCACACACAGTATAATCAGGATTTTTAGCCTGGATCACTCCCCCAGCCTGCTTAACTACACAAGGCCACTTGTATTAGCACAACTGATGCAAAGGGACAGAAGTGAGTGACAGGAAAATATGATGCTTAAACCAGTTTCCAGAGGATATGCATGTAAAATGGCAAATTAAGAAGCTCCTTTGGCCATGGTCTGATAGCACTGCCTAGAGCTTCAACTATCAGATCAGAAACACTGCAGCCACAAAATGCAAAGTGCTGTTCCCATCTTGCAAAAAGTTTAGCTCCCTTTGCTGGTTCAAGTTAGTTCAGGACATTTCCCTTAGACTAAACCTCATACTGACCATTCAGGCACTGACCATCCATGCCACTTTAGCTTTATACCTCATCAGGTGTTGTCTGTCTTCCCATAGTCAGCAGAAACTCAGAATAAAATCTCAGAGTCAACATAAGCTCTGTATCATGAGCTGTAATTTAAGAGAAATGCATACAACTCTATGTGTACACCTGATCTGGATTGGTTTTGTACCTTTGGGTAATCTTTTTTTTGTACCTTTGGGGAGGATGAAATGGAGGCAAGTCCATGCTTGGGGCTGCAGGCAAACCCCCTCCTTGCCCACCTTGCCTTCCCAGGTGCCTCTGTACAACAGGTATGAGGCTTTGGATGTCGAAGGCCAGTCAATAGATGATAAGGATGATGGTCCAGCTGCACCAGAGGTGTTGCCAAGGTCAGAAAGGCCTACCTCCTATATCATTGACCACCTCCATGAGGAAGAAAAGATGGTTTGTCTATAGTTGTAGATGACTCCCTTCTGAGGAGAACAGAGTATCCAATATGCTGGACAGAACCTCCTCTTAGGGAAGTCTTCTGCCTTCCTGGGGACTGGGTTAAGGGCATCACTAGGAAAATTCTGTCTTGGTTTAGTGGTCTGAGCAACCATCCAACCAATTCCTCACCCACCGAACAGTCCACCCATGTACTGAAATATAATTTATATTTATATATAACCAGCCATCTACTGGAACTGGTCAAAATTCAAAGGGAACAGAGAAATCTCTGCATGTGTTTGTGATTCTACAGAGTGTATCGAATGTTATGGTATAGCAATTCATCTCTTTTCTAAAACTAATTCATGGACAGATTGCACAGAAACGTGGCTTAAATTTGTTATCAGCTATTAATAGGCAGGCAGTACTGATTTTGTCTCTGTTCCAAAACTGGATTAAAACATAAGCTATTGGAATGTTCTTAATCATTCAGACTCTCTCTAAATATAAGTTGTGTCTGATCTTTCATGGCACCCAAAATATTATCATTAACATACCATGATAAAAATGGTGTATTTTCCACTAGGGGAAACTGTTCTCTATTAATATACCAACCAAGTGAATATCTACTACATATTACCACCAGCAGAATTCAAAGTAAGACGCACCAGGGAAACACACGTTTGGGTTCTACCTGCCCTCTGGGACACTCCCATTAGGGTTGTTGCTGTGGATCAGAAGGGAAAGAGTGTCAAAAACCACCAAATGTTTGTGCATGCAGCTTGCTATCCTGGGTCATACTTTCACATTGCAAATGATGCCATTCAAACCAGTGGAGCAAAGCCGAGTCCATGTTTCATTAGGAGTACAGGTCTTTATCCACGAGATGGCACTCTGTTTGCCACTTCTGGGACTGAGTACTGCTGAAGTGTAATAAGAGAAAACGAATCCAGCCATAGAATACAGAAAAATAATATTTACCCTCATTCTTAATTCATTCAAAGAAAAAGTAATTTCTAATCATTTTTATAGCTGTATATTTCAGCTGTATCAAAATCTCCTTTAGGGACGAAAGTGGACATTTTGTTTCAATGTCAATGCAGATACATTTACATTGCCACATTTTGCCCAAAGCTGTTCATTCACATTCAATGTTGATTGGGCACAATTTCCATATAAACCCACAAATGTTACAGGCTGACTCAGAAGCTGCTGAAATTTCACAAACCTTTCAGCAGGCAACTTGCACAGTTTAATAACAGAGATAGCTGGATGTCACATTAGTATGGGTTGTAATAAAAATATTTTAGTTTTTGGGTTTTTTTTAACATAAGATACCATGGAAGCCTTAAAAAGGAGCACAGCAAAGGAAGTCTTATAAAATGACTCAAAGACCCTGGTGGAATCATACATCCATTGAATCAAATACTACACAAGGCAAACTTACAATCATCTCTAAAGTATTAATCTTTAAAGCAATAAGAAATTCTCTGATGTATCGTACTAATTGATAATCTCCATGTAAACTTAATTTTTTGCAACAAAGAGGAAAAATATCTGGTTAAAAATTAGCTAATACTGGCTGCTTTATTATCTAATAGATATATCTAATGTTATCTAATAGATATATCTACTATATCTATATATGTATAAAATACATTTGTGTTGTGTGCCACACTTTAGATAATTGACACAGAACAGCCACTATCGGGCAGATGTTTCACTCATAACACAACATAAAAATTGGTAAGCCCTAGGCAAGGACTTTTGTTCTTGTCAGACTACAGGAGCCCACAGTGATTCCTGAGCAGGTGTTCCAAATAGGTCAGTACTGGAGCAGTGGTGCTGGGCATGGTGGGGACAGTTCTGCGTGCAACATGCAGGAGAGTGTTTATGCAACAAACAAGTGTTGATATATCAGGAATGACAACTGCTGCCAGCAATTGCTGCCAGGGTAAAGTGTCACATAATGACTTGTCTTGAGGAAGGAACTGCAGGCAGAGTCATTCATGGTATAGCCTGTGCCCTTCAGGACAAAGAGGAAGCCTAGAGCCCTGGCAGCATGCCCATGGCAGAGCAGCTCAGCAAGACAGGCCAAGCTGAACATTGTGGACCTGGTGATGAGGGCCTGATGGCTGCTGCCACAGGATGGGATCGATGGGCTGGGTGGTTATCCAAAATGGGAGTTCCAGAGCAGGGGCTTGCAGAGGGACTGAGAGGGATAGGGATGAGGACTGGGATGGGAGGAGCCCCCAAGAACAGCTGTGTCCCTGCACACACCCTGACCCTTCCACTACTTACAGCAACACCCACCAGGGCATCTTTCCAGGCTTTGGCATAGACAAGATGTCTAAGCAAAGTGCCAGCTCACTTGCCTCCTCTGTGGGTGCCTTGGGACTCTCCATACCTCAGCTAACTATTTCCAGAGCCCCAGAGCAGTAGTGATGGGCCCATCTTTCCATACACCTGTGTTCAAAGCTGAGAACAGGTGTTTTGATGGGAAGGAAAATGTCAAGAACTGTGAGAAGCTGTTATTCAGGCAGCAGATAGGAAAGCTGAGCTGCTGCTGTGCATGGAGCTGGTAGCAGGTACAGGCTGGGCAATACATGGATGTACCCTAAATATCACACAGTTAAAAAAGGGACTTCTTTCTTTGAACAAAGCCATGGCAGAGCTATGTCAGTATCTGCAACTTGATACAGAGGAGGCAGACACAGAATCACAGAATGTCAGGGCTTGGAAGGGACCTTAAAAGATCATCTAGTCCAACCCCCCTGCCAGAGCAGGACAGCCTAGAGCAGGTCACACAGGAACGCACCCAGTCGGGGTTTGAATGTCTCCAGAGAAGGAGACTCCACAGCCTCTCTGGGCAGCCTGGCCCAGTGCTCTGTCACTGACAGTGAAAAAGTTCTTCCTTATGTTCACCCAGAGCCTCCTGTGTTCCAACTTGCACTCATTCCCCCTTGTCCTATCACTGGACATCAGTAGAACCTGAATTAGTAGAACCCAAATGAAATGTTGCCCCAAAAGCATAGATATTATCTGAACAGAGCAGAGGGCTTACTCAGGGAAAGAAAACAACAACTAACCAACCAAACACACACCACAAAATATCATTAACTGGGTTATGCAGCTTGCATATATTTAGTATAAAATGACTTTCAGAACTATGCTGGCACTAGTCCCCTTTTCATGATTGCAGCATAAGCAGGAAACACACACATTTAACATCTTCAGCTGTACCCTAACCTTCCTCAGCATTGCTCCCTTATATTCTGTGGAAAAGTCCTGACTTGTCTAACCCTAATTAATAACTATTCTCATCTACAGACTGAGGTTTGTGCTCTGTTCAGCATACACTTCCAGTTCAATTTTTTTGAGTCAAAACCCCAATTTTCTTTCAAAGAATTGTTCAATGTGTGGTTAAACAAATCCTACAAGTTTGTAGTTTGTTTCCCCCCCACCCTGCTCTGACTTCAGCTTCTGAAGTTTAATCTCATATAAAGCTTAGATTTTGCTTGTTGCAAGAGGTATTTTTCTAAATTTCAGCCAGCTAAATTTGTGTCTTCTGAAAGAAATCCAATACAAAGATGGTTAGAAGAAAGAATATGAGAAGCTGACTTCAGCTGTCTGTGGAAGCTTGAAATCACTCAACATTCTTGTTAGATAATTTTCCACCTTTTTCCTTCCATGCTAGTCTGCATAGGAACCAATAAGGTATCCTATAATCCTAGCTCCTGTAATTCCAAACCTACCTCCTCTTCCACAAAAATAATAAAAAAGAAAAACTATTGCTTTTTATATCTAGTAACTTACATTCTGTTCCTTCCCTGGAGGTACTGTTGAAGTTTGCACAAGAGTACAATATTTTGCATCTTTGCTTTTCTTAACATTTTTCTCTTCTGCTTACAGACAATTAGTAAGAAAAACTAATCCTCCAAGAGGATTGAACTCAAATGTTCTATGCCTTGAACTCTGACTTTGCTATGTGCTGAAAATTTTGGATATTCAAGATCTGTGGCTTCAGAACACTTGTTTTTGTTTTCTTGTTGTTTTATAGAATTACTGCTGCAATTCTGATGGACTAGCTGTCAAGAGGCATATACTTTGTCTGATATTTTAATTCTAATGAGGGTCTCAAAATTAGAACAAGCCCTTTATAGTGACAGTGAATGATGACTCACCATATAAAAGAGTCTCCTAGACAGATAATTATTTAGGCATGTATTTCAGGGGATCATCCATTAGGTGTTTCAGAGGAAGAGATTATTTTTTTATCCACAGGGAAGAGAAGACAGCGAGTTAAATTACCTTGAAGGCAAAATTGACTCATGAGGGGTAGTGGGAAGTGGTTTGAGAGATACATATATGTCTTGACCAAACCTAGCTTTTCTTATTTAGTATGCGGCATTTGAAGGTTGTTAATTGCTGAGATTTTCTTGACCATATGGCTATCTGAGATTATCCACTAGGCCTGATTTAAGTGTTTGTTGCTTAAGGGATGAACAGTCTCAGCAGTGTTTGTGAGCTGACATTGTCATTCTAGATCCCTCCTTGAAGAATTATAGTTGCAGGCTCAAAAGGACTATTTAGGGTAGCATGGTCCAGGCTGCTGTCAGTCATGACTATGAACTCTGTTAGCAAAGCAGCCAAAGTAGCCCCAGACTGCATTTCTATTCTGTTTCATTCATCCCAAAAAAACCCATCACAGGCTGGAGAAAATTCATGACACTTTTGAGGTGTTTGAAGAAAGACTTCAAATTGTTGGCTTGAAATTACAGCCTCAGCAATTTGACCATCACAGTGACCTTATTACACTTAGATGAGCTCTTCGTAAGACCTGAGGTCTTGACTCTTCATATGGAGTCAACCTTCTCTTTTATCTCTTGTCACCACCCACTGCAGCAGGACTCAGGGGTGTTTACCTGGAGGAATTGTGGAGGCTGCTTAGGATAACTTACGATATCTTGAGGTAGTAAGATATACCAGAAAGTGTGAGGAGGTATAAATGGATACAACATCGGGATTTCTGATACAAGGCAAACATTATGCATTTTTCAAACCCTAAATGAAAATTTCCTCTTTCCCTGTGATGGGTATGAAGTATTTTTCCCTTGAATCTTGTATCCATATGATCTTACCTTTGTAGCTTTTCCCAGCTACAAAATCTTGCTACAAAAGTGTTGTAGGTCAGCTACCATAGCTCAACTTGTATTATCATTCCAATACTTATAATTACTGCTGCATCAAGTTGCCAGCAAATTATTTCCTCTTGCCCCTGAATTCGTGCTCTTTCAGGTTCTCCATAGAGCATTTCCCTAGTGACAAGTCTCGTAAAATGACACTTTGAGAACAACCATAGGTTATAACAGGAGAAAAATAAAGTAGTTTAATGTGAAAAAATATTAAGAACTTTGTTACTAGTTACGTGTCCTGAACAAATGCTGCCATTCTGACATGAAGTTAGTGGGTGGCTTTCAGGTGGTGATTGTAGCATCCAGGGCAAATTATAGCTTTAGAGTTGAAAGAACATATATCCCCTAACCACCTCATCCCTGGAGCTTCTTAGAACTACTACCCTGGTTTAATTTTTACAGTAACAAAGGCATAAACAGTCTTCATAGGGAATTAAACCCATTAAATAGGGCTTCTCATATTTGGATAAATGAGTGTATCCTTTTTAAAAAAGGAAAATAATGGAGAACTTCTTACAAATGTGAAAATTAATGACATTCCCTTATGCAGTCTTTGATACAGACTCACTCTCTCTAGGTTAATTTGACTTCATTTTAAATGCTTGCATGATCCCATACTTTTAATTTCTTTATCTAGTGTTCACATATTTTCCCTACTTTTTTTTAAAAAAAACCCCAAGAAATCTTGCCTATGTTAAAATAGCTCCATAAAGTAGCTCACATCTGAAAATAAAAACACATTTCTTTTCAGAGACAATGCCAATAATTGGAGCAATTATGCAACAGACAATGCTGGTATGTGCAGACAGCTATCACAGATCAAATTCAGGAGCTTCACTGCAGAATAATCACTTTAAACCATGAGACAGCAGCAAACCATATTGATATTAGGAATGGAGGATAAAGAGAGGAATGAAGAAAGCCATATGTATCAGTGCAGTCTCTAAACAGCAGTGGTTAAATTAGTGCAGATCGAATGTGTGATGTTACTTGGCATACACACAAATGCAGTCTATATCATAGATCCAAGTTACAGTTGCAATTAAACAGATAAAATCTTGTATTAAAGTCTGAAACTACTAGTTCTATTAAAGATCTAACAGAGTTCTCGAAGAGGCTGAACAGATCTTACATTGTTACCTTGACACACTTATATGGTGGTCACTGTTGGGATTACCTACACTGCAGTGCTGCTCAAATCATTGTAAATACCAAACACAATCAAAGCCAGCCACTGAGTAAATAGCTGTTTTCCTCTGTGCCAACCCCTTCCAAGCCATAATGTCTTATTTCTCTCACAAGAATTGAAAGTTATTTAGCTGTGCACATTCTTGATAAATAAATAGCCAAAACAAACCCCACCCCCAACAGCGTGTTTTCATGGAAACCAGCCTCTTCATGTACTTTAAAAGAACAGGATATTACTACTTTTCTTTTATTATTTGCATTGCAAAACTGCAATGCATATTTCTATCAACCTCCTGGCCTTGGATATATTCTAGTTCTGGATTTAATTTCTGCAGAAAGTAATTTCCATTTTCCTTCATTTATTTAATTTTAGCTTAGTAGTTTTAGTCAACATGTGCACCCGTGGAACTTCAGTAGCTATGATTAAAACCAGCAAAGCACATTACCATTTGTCCATTTTTGTGTTGGGCAAAGAAATGTAAACAGCCTTTTCCTCTAGGGAGTTAAACAATCAACAACTTTACACAGAACTGCTATCTAAGCATACACCCAGAGTGAAAGTACCAGCAATAACTACCACTTTCCTAATGTAATGATTTCCATATCCCCCTCAAAAGTGCTTGAAAACCCACAGGATTTGTCTGAATATAGATGGGTTGGCTATTATATGATTTTTAGTTACCCTGCTGACTCTTTGTCACTCATGCTTCAAAAGGAAAGGGATAATGATCTGCTTGCCTAAGATCAAATGCATCATTTGGATGTTCCCAATCTCTTAAGAAGAACCCTTGAAAGGCACCTACAGTGATAATAACAAAACAACAAAATGAGATTACAAAGAGTAAAAATTCTAAATCACACAAAACTAAAATAATTTTAGCAAGAGGAAAAGCCTAAATAAATAAAGGCTGTTCTACATTTTCCAGATTCTGAAATTTTGATCTAAATATGGAAACTTAGAATTTTCATGAGTGAATGAAACTGTCATTAAAACAGAACAGACTATTTCAGTTGGGAGGGACCTATAATAATAATCTGGTCCAACTGCTTGACGAATTCAGGGCTGACCAAGTTAAAACATGTTACTAAGGGCATTGTCCAAATGCTTCTTAAACACCAACAGGCTTGGGGCATTGGCCACCTCTATAGGAAGCCTGTTCCAGTGTTTGACCACCCTCTCGGTAAATAAATTCTTCATAATGTCCAGTCTAAACTTCCCCTGGTGCAGCTTTGAACCATTCCCATGTGTCCTATCACTGCATATGAGGGAGAAGAGATCAGGACCTCCCTCTCTACTTCCCCTCCTCAGGAAGCTGTAGAGATGGAAAAGGTCACTCCTCAGCCTCCTTTTCTCCTAACTAAACAAGCCCAAAATCCTAACTGCTCCTCAGAGAACATGCCTGCCAGTCCATTCACCAGCTTTTTGCCCTCCTCTGGATTCATTCAAGGACCTTAACATCCTTCTTAAACTGTGAGGTCATATATTCTGGGATGAAAACCATATCAGCACCTTGAAAAAAGTGTATATATATATATATGAAAATCCTCATAACATAGGAAAACTGAAGTAAATATTAGAAATAAGTTTGTAGTTGTCTATATATGTATGTATATGCACAACAACGAACAAATGAGATTAATAACTGAAGACAAGACAGTGTAAATGTGAAAACTTTCTGGTCTACAAATACCACGGGTTGGCGTGATTTGTTTGAATTTGTAGAAGATGAATTATATAAGGACTGCAAATAAATTACAGGCAAACAGCAGACAAACAATAAAAACTTGAGAATTGTTAGATTGTGGACTTACAGAACATACTATTGGCTGTGAAAATTCATATTTAATTCAACCAAAGAGAGATCATAGGTAATCATTATAACTTGCCAATAGAATTTAATCTAACAGATCATTCTAACATGGCAAGAGAATTTAACGTAACAGATTCTTACAACTAATTTCTATACCTTCTTTCTGTCTTGTATTTTTGATATAGGTTACCACATAGGCAATGTAGAACTGCTGCAATATTAGAAACAGAAGATAAAAATAATTCAGTGCTGTACCTGACAAACCACTATAGTTGTTTGCATCATTTTAGTTCAGTTGTTCTGTAACATTCCAGACAACATTTCCATCTTAATGCTTAACTGGATGACCACAAAGCCAAAGCTGAACAATTCATTAACTTGGTTTTCTTTTCATTTAACTTCATTGAATCTTCACTTATCTTTGCAAAAACATACACTGAAACCCTGCCAGAAATGGAGCAGGAAGATGCCAAAGTAATCAGCCATCAGAAAGACATTTGAACATAGGAAAAATATGTCCTTGTGCCTGGACAGGAGACAAGCACATCATTAAGTGTGTAGATAACAAGAGATACAGAACTTGGTGAACACTATACTATTTCCCTGCAGTAAGCAAAAGCTTTTTTTAAGATGTATGGTGAGAGAGAAAACAACATACGAAAGGATCATCAAGAAAAATTACTACACATTTCAAGAAATGTTGACTGTTATTTGTGGTCTTTATTGTGCTACTTGTTATTACGAAGACATCCTTACCAAAATACTCACAAGCGATCAGAATGCTGTGTTCCCTGTTAGAATTGCAAAAGATTTCACAGAAATCCAAAGTGGGAACCAAGGAGGTTTAAATCTCACATGTGAAGCAATGGTCTGTGAAATTCAACCATCTACCCTAACAGACTAAGGCCCCACCCTTGCTACCTGGGAAGTCAACGGCAGATTCGAATAGAGTCCAGTGAAAGCAAGGCTGAGTCCTCATAAATATAAGGAAGAAAATACTAAATATGATGAACAGCTCCTTGATGGAAACTTCATACATACAATTCTCACTGATTCACCCAACCTTTGGCTTGCCATCACAGTTTCAAATTGTGTTGTAATAAACTGATGATAATTTTAATGGACTAAAATATGTAATTTCTTAAATGGAAAAAAAAGTCTTCAGCAATCCCATAAAAGTAAAAACAAATTCCTCTCTAATTTGTTTTGCTGAAAGCCTAATACATTAACACATGTTAAAAGGAAAGGTACTAATGGTAGTCCTAAGAAAAAATACAAATAAAACCTGCATTAAACTGCCACAACATTTCTATTTCATCAATTTTCTTTGTATATAATGATGTAGTTCCTCATAATGCAAATTTTAAGAGGAGATATATTTCCAAAAGTCTGTATTATGTAATATGGTGTACATTTCCCACAAAATTCCCTGATACGCTCTATATATAAGATCTAGTAAAACTTGCATGATAAAATTAAAAATCTTTGTTATCTGGGAAGAACGGGTTCTTAACAATAGATTTCAAAGTATAATAGTAATAATAATTAGGTGATAACAGCCGAGATATATGAAGAACTAGTTATGTCAAACCAATCTCTTGCTTCTTGACACTGTAACCAATATACAATACACTGAATAAGAAGGAAGAAGTGGTAAAAACTGCCTTTTTTCCATTCATAATGTTCTTAAACAACTAATGGGAAATGTATTTGTATGAAATTACTGTCCCGTAAATGTACAACTAAATGAAAAAAATAGATAGATATGACTGGTTCATTTCTCAAGTGGGATTTCAAGAGGAAATCCTTAAAGAGGCCTGCCCTTTCCTTTATTCTAGTCAATATTTCATTAATGGCTTTGATGATAGAATAAGACGACATTATCTTTAGGGATTGTGTCAAGCACTTACTAATTTCTCTTCATTTTTCATTTTCAGCAAAAATAATTTATATTTGATATCCAGAAAAATCTCTCTCGTCTGAAGATTAGTGAACCAGTGAAAGAGATTACCAAGGTACTTTATCAAATCTGTTAGACTACAAGCTTAAAAATACAACTTGAACAAATAACCTAAATGTAGTTATGGCACTTCAGCCCAGGGGGATGAACAAGATGGCATCTAACAAGGTGGTGGCTGTCAGCCCCTCACTCCTGTGGTCCTCACAAGAGTTCTTCACATCAAAAGTACACATAACACTGTCTTTCTAACGTACAACTACATGTAGTTTGGATATTAGGTAGTGCTAAAAACTAGATGCAAAGAAGTGGGGAAAATAAAGCTAGTGTATGGCAAAACTATATGAAATCTATATTTAAAACTCTACTATCAAACACAATTCCCCTGGTTTGCAGGCTGTTAATTTTTAAAATGGTTCTTAGTATTGAGATTTGAGTGAAATTTATGATAAAAAGAACCACTTACATTAATTTTACTGTGTTACTTTACTGTCCAGAACTACTCTTATGGAAGAAGACTTGTTTAAGTCACTTGTCTAAAACAATGTAAATAGAACATCTCTCAATGACTGGCATTCTTCTAGCATCCTAAGGAAGACAATTTATGATATGATAATGGACCAGACAAAAATCACTGTTATTTCAAACAGCAGATACTTGTTTTCTTCATAGTTGGGAGAGAGCTGCTTTATTATAAGAGAAAGTAGAAGGATGTAGTAAAGGAGTAAGTAAGAAATCAGTTTTCATTGGTTCACTAAGATTGCCCAGTTCTACACACTAATTTACTCTATGAAGCTAACTGAGCTTCAACAACAGTGAGCAACATAGATGCACATCACAGGAAAGTGCATGCGTATCTTTGTTTGAAATTTTCACACTACTGTAAAACCTGAGTAAATTTATCAGTGGAAATGCAATAATCAGGCAGACCCTATTTCTCACAGCTCTCAGGATTTACTCTGGCACTGGCCTTTTTTCATCCCTTATCTGAGTATATGGCCACTGGCTTCACAAACTGCAGATCACAGTCATGCCACCTCTTCTTTGCATGCAGAGTGTGATGCACAGACACTCTGGAGGCTGTTTCTCTTTCTCACTCTCTCCAACCTTGTGTAGCGAAACTGGCAATTCAGCAGTATTTGGGGCCTCTACAGCCTCTGAAACTAGGAAGATTTTTCCTTAAATAAATGGATTTAGAGCATTTAGTTACTACACTTACTAGATACCCAAATTACTTATGGAAAGCTAAGAGATTTCAACACCTCCTCATCTGCTACACCATGAATTCAGACAGTGCTGAACTGCTGCTATGCCTAATACTTTCAGCACTGTGATGAGGAATTTGCTTGTATTGATAATGTATTCACTAGTCCATGGGGATTTCTGGGTTTCTTCTTGTTTTTTGTTTGTTTGTTTTTATTTTTAACACTCAACCACAGTGCAAAGTGCTTGATATTATTGTACAAACATAAAATAAGACCTCAAATTTGCATTTCACTCCTGTGATCTCTTATCTTTAGGGAAGGATTAAGAGCTAAGCCTCTTTACTAATATCACTGAGCATATTAATTATACACCATATAAATAATTTAATTGCACATGGAGAACAGACTTTCTGAAAGTTTCATATATATTTCTCTTTATATCATTGAAATTATTGTCAAACTAGAACAATTTTTCTCTTAGTGAAAATTTCATAGTGAAAATCCATCCTGCTTAACTGTAATTTATAATACAATAATATACAACAAAAATTGCTACTGCTTCTGATACATAGTAATGCAAAAATCTATTAAAGGTCTGAAACAGTGAAGAGGTCACGATCCTTGACAGATAAGATCAGACAATCAGCTACTTAACTCTGACTCTACTAAAGTCCGTGTAACCCATATGCCAAGCAGACTTGCTTACAGTTTTAGCTGAGTCACCATAAAAATCATCACAAGAAAAATCTGGCATATTGATTTGCCCCCTGCAAGTCTTGCAGTGCACCCATCAAAAACTTGAAAAGAGAGCAACCACCAGCACATCCCTGATATCTGGAGAAATGTGTCAAATAAATCAGAGTCGGGGGAGTATAAGGAGATGGAGAAAACATTATGACCTTAATGATTTTAAGTATTAATATTTCTAATGTAACCAGTAGCGTTCAATTGCCCTTAAATCAATGAAGATGCTCATACTCATCAGCCATTTTGTAGACATAGACATTAACCAAAGTAAGAAGCCTAGAATTACTTTTTTCAAACCATCCTTTTTATGCAAGTGATTATAACTTTGCTACTGACTTCAGTAGTCTTAGTTGTGAGGTTAAGATGAGGGCAAGTGTATAAGTCTATGAGAAGAAACAGCACCCCTGGATCCTACAGTTAACTCATGTATGAAGTGGACACTACACATATCTATATATGAGCTTTAGCTGACATATGCAAATTCCTTTCATGTTTTCAAACAGAGGATGTTAGGTTCTTACCCAACTCCAAAGTTAGAATTTCCACTCTGAAAACTTACCCACATTTTCTTAATTGGGTAAACAAATTACATTTAGACATGTAATTAAACAATTTCTCTGAATATTTCTTGAAAATTATAAGAACAGAGAATACTAAACCTAAGTATTCTTATGCACATGCTGTTTTTGTGACTAGAAAAACAATATAAGTACCAAAGGGCATATTCTCCTATGCAGTTCCCATTGACAATAAGGGGCAACCTGCACAAAAATAGAGGAGAAACATATTGGTGTATGTTCTTATAAGTAGATTAATACAACAAGTGTATGTTTTCCTTTTTTCCAGAAGTCTGCTGCCCTTTCCAGCTGCAGATATTCAATTTTCTTCTGTGAATGTCTCATAAGTTAGAAAGGGCCACGGTAGTCCAAACAGCAAGATGGAAATTGGCCATGATCCAATCCATAGCTGTGTGTTGTCTCGACTGAGACATAAGGACACAGTTCTTCCCTCTTGAAGCTATGAAATAATTTTCTGAATTTTTAGCACAAACAGAAGTTACAATCCCATCCATATTAAATCTCAGATATACGTAATTTGATTAACTAATCTGCATTTGGCAGATCCAGTCAAGACGTTTATTTCCTGCCCCTGACTAAAGCACAATAGCTACGTAGTACCAAACAGCTGTTCAGCTTTATAAAAATGCATAACTGTATGTAAAACATGTATCTCTCTTTCATTGGTTACTGAGAATAAAGTGGAATGTAAATATGAAATGTGTTATCAATAAACAGCAATTTCCCAATTTTTATTATCCAATTTTTCCCGTGTCTCTGACAAAGAATGTGAAACTCATCTATCATTTCCTCCAGACTCAAAAAAGCTACAATAAAAAAGAACCTTCCCTGGGAGCATAGTTGCTAAAAATCACTTGAATTTTCAAATGATCACCAGAAAAAATAGGTGCTCAAAATATAGCAAAGAAAATAAACCTTTCCTTTTATAAGGTATTTGTAAGGGATATATTCTTATTGTAATTTTTATAAGTGTAACTCTCAGTCTCTTCAAGGTTCTCTAGTGATCATACAATTATTTTTCTTCATGTTATTTTGAATTATTTCATATCTATGTAGTTTATTGTTAACACCTTCCCAGAAGTGTGAAGTATGGACTTATGATTTCTCTCTATAAAATTGTAATGGATCCTGTCCTTAGTAACAATTGTCTCCAGTAAATGGCTTAGTGTAGCAGCTGCTTTACTGGAAGAATATATTCTTAAAGCCAAGCATATGTGATTTTGAATTCTGATGCTTTGCATAGTGTATAAACAAATAAACAGAAATCAGATTATCATTCAATATAGACAGGATATAATCCAAATCAATATAAGAGACTTCAGAAGGAGCGAGATAAAGTTTTTATCTTATTCTCTCAGAGACTTTATGCAGTTTTCCTACTCGATGCCTATGAATTAAAAAAGCTATTTTCTTCACAGTAAGCACAGTATCTATCATGTCAAACGACCTCTTGTAATTCTAAACAGCTATGTGTATAGCATTTATTTTTCTCACTCATCCCTTGTAATAATGATATAATTCTATTTTTTGTATTGCTGTGATTTTTAAGAATGATGCTGATTTGAAAATTATGTTACCCATTTACTGGTGAGCCATTTCATTAATATTACTGTCATATGTACAAATAGCATGTTATAGAGTAAATAAAAGGAGAGGACTATGTCCTCTATGGATTTTATGATCTGGCTTTTCTGATGTTTTGTGCAACAAAGCAAAGAAAGCTAAAAATTTTTACACTAGATAAGATGTGTTATCCATTTAGTATCCTGCTTCTGAGATAATTTTTCAGGTTATTATGGCTTCAACCTAAGCATTTTTCATCCATGCTTCCTGAACTGGTAAGATATGAGTATCTGAGTGCCCTTACCAGAACACCTATATCCTGGGCCAATCCTTAATCTGGACCCAACCAGAAGGCTGAGATAATAAATGCACAGTATGTGTCCTTGAGTGTAATCTCAGATAGTAATGGTGAAGGATTTTTAGTTATGCCAAATAATAGTAATACCCAAGAAACTATTACAGAAGCTGAACTTCCATCTGGATGATCTTGAACGTCTCTTCCAGACATAACAATTCTTTGATTCTGCAGCTCTGTGTGCAGCTCTGTAAATCACTGCTTTCAGATTAGATGCAATACCTTTGTCACAGTTCTGTTCTGACTTTTAATACCAGGATAGAAATCATACATTTAGTCATCCATGACAAACCATACTTGTCAGTTCCACTGTTTTGTTTTTTGTTTTCCTCTATGATAGATAAGATGCTGTCAAATAGACTTTAGTAAACAGAATCCAATGTTGATCTCAATGCATCTTTGAAATCCAGAAAGTTCAGAACTGTTACTATTGCTTTTGCCTCAAAGATCTCATTCCTACTCTTGTATAGTTGTGGGCATAAGATACAGTGAAATTTTTCAGGATACAATAACACTGAACTGTCTCATTCAATACCTGCATCCAGTTTATTCTTGGATAATAAAAATGTTTTTTATGATTCATTACATCTTTCCTTTGTTCTTTATATGATATGATACCATTAGATGGAAATTATCTGAAACTATTGCCTGCTAGCAACTTGGAGGTTGCTATGTATTTGAAAGAAAAACAAAAACTGGGCCCCACAGTTCAGGAAGGACATGGAACTGCTTGAGAGAGTCCAGCGCAGAGCCACTAAGATGATTAAGGGAGTGGAACATCTCCCTTATGAGGAAAGGCTGAGGAAGCTGGGTCTCTTTAGCTTGGAGAAAAGGAGACTGAGGGGTGACCTCATCCATGTTTACAAATATGTAAAGGGTGAAGGTCAGGATGATGGAGCCAAGCTTTTTGCAGTGACGTCCAATGATAGGACAAGGGGCAATGGATGCAAACTGGAGCATAGGAGGNCTGGATGCGTCCCTGTGTGATGTACTGTAGGTGACCCTGCTCTGGCAGGGGGATTGGACTAGATGATCCTTCGAGTTCCCTTCCAACCCTAGAATTCTGTGATTCTGTGATTCTGTGGAGGTTGCTGAGAAAAGGCAAGATCTAATGCAGAACCCATGTGGTAGGTCTCTGAAGGTATTCCTATGTAACTTTGGAAGCATAGTTATTAAAATAAAAAATAATTAACATTTATAATATGACTTAAATTTATCAACGTGAGATGTGAACATTAACATTAGTTGAAATCTCACTGATTTTTAGGCTTCACCAGTGATTTTTAGGCTTCACCAGGACCCTCATATACAGAGAAGTAAAGGAGTGATTGTATTGAATTAAAAAAACAAAACAGGAGCTGAACATATCCATATAGATTTGTTAAGTCACATGAGTCAACTTGCAATATCAGATGTCAGTAAAAGTGACTGGAGATTTTCCACCTAAATATTATTTAGTGGAAAGCGTAATTCCTAAAAATGTTTTTTTTTCACAAGATGATAAACTATTCCAAATACCAAATCAATTAAAAATTGATTGAAAAGCAAGATTAGTGGGGAGGGATTTGAATTGACTTAAATTTAAATATTTACATTTCTTGAACTAAAGCCAAAATTCTGAATCTGTTCAGTCTTAAACTGTGCCCGCTCATAGTGCCACAGTATCTCATATATGTTATAACTTGGGTTAATGCCTCTGCTTCTCTTGAGGGCCAGGGCTCTCTCTGCAAATGGACAACATGCTTTTCTGTTTGCTGCTTCATAGGAATCACTTGTGCAGAACCGAATCTGTGATCTTTGTTGAGACCAGCATCCGTGGGGACTGTATCAGTTCTCTGGGGACAGCTCTGTTAATATGCCAGTGATTTTGAGGTGCAATGCAGCTTAACATGCTAACATGCAAAGTCAAAAACATCATAATTAACAGCTGCTTGAGACAAAGGGTAATGTGATCAGAATTTGCAAATAAGTAGTCTTGCCAAGGTAGCACAGGTCAAATTCTTATTGGAATGGGTATCAAATTCCTATTCAAGAGCATGAAAATGAAGTATTAATAGTATTTAAAAAGTTATTAAACACAAATAAGTTTTTTTGCTTCAGGGTATATTTTGCATTGCTTTTAAAACCTGATTTTTTAAGTGAACCTGAATGTCTAATAAAAATGATCTCAGAAGGAAATTAGACTTTGAATAAGTTGACTGCACATGAGGCAGTTCTCATTCTAGCAAGAACCAAATAAAAGTGTGCTGTGGAGACAGGCTTTGCTGAAGACAGTAGCAGAGTTTCTCTCTATTTCAATGGAGTCAGGATATCACTGCATGTTTTTGTTGTCTCTTTTCTAACCATAGTCTGGAAGACTGTGGTAAATAACTCTCATAACTTCCAGGAAAAGAACCTAGAGTGAGCACTGAACATAAGAGCACATGTATTCTCCAAAATACAACTTGTGCATAAAACTGTCTAATAAAATCTCTTGGAAATGCTCAACAGTACAAATGAATCTGGTGCATTTTTCATAAATAATGAGCACCAAGAAGAGAATTCAGGCATTAAGTTGAAATCATGACAAAAGGCTTTACAAATCAGTAAAGTATCACAGTGGCTCTGTCCAAACCTGTCCAGACCATTCCTTTGTAACCTGGTACTGCATTCTTTATGCACAAGAAACTTGGTGATTTCAGCAGAAGCTTGATAGTTGGGTATGCAAGGAATGCAGGACTGTGCTCTGGAGTGATAAGCCTAAAATAATCATGGATTCATTCTTCAAACATAGCCAAAACTCCTCAGATTTTCAGAAGTCATATGTCAGCATAAAGACCAAATAAATCTCCATTTTGACATTTAGAAATCCAGTTTTCCTAGTACCTCATTAAATGCCCACGACTGCTTCTAAAATGAAGTATAAGATTTCACACTTACGTTTCTGTAGTAATGAAGACTCCAAACTCCTTCTTCAGTCCTGGCTGTGGTATTCTGTTTGGAGCACATGCATCTTGTTCCTTGTACTGCTTCGGACTGGGACCAATTATATCCTCGGCCAATCCTTTACATAATCTGGACCCACGAAAAGGCTGAGATAACAAATGCACAGTATGTCTCCTTGAGTGTAATCTCACATAGTAATAGTGAAGGATTTTTAGGTATGCCAAATATTAGTAAAACCCAAGAAATCATTACAGAAGCTGAATTCCCATCTAAATCTACTTCACAAATCCAGGTCTTGAAGAAAGATTCTGTGCCATATCCATCATATTACAGAAGGTCCACATCCATGATGAGGGAAGATGTTTTTAAGATGTTCTTATGATGATGTGAAGGTCCAAATTCTTTATTCCAAGTGGTAGGACTGAATTTGTATCTTGAAATAATTCACAGTTTCAAAAAACAGTTGCAGCTTTTCTCCCCTTTAGTTTTGTCATGTGCATATTTATAGCAGATGCTCTGGATGTCACACCTTCTACTGATGTAGCTAACAATTCCTCAAGGTATTCTGGAAGCACCAGTATCTTTTTTTTGTGGATTTTTTTGTTTTCCAAATAAAGGATGGAGGCATATACAATCTGCTGAAAAGAGGATGAGGAAATAGTCAGAAAACCAACCCTTTCATACAAAATAAAGTATAATCACAGCAACACAAATGAACTCTTGTATCAAATGAACCATGTAATGTCTTTGAATAGAATGTATATGTGAACTATATGCCTGGTAATTAGCTATAGAAATTAATATATTTAACCTGCTTCAACCTTGTATGACTGATGTAACAACAATCCTAAGCCAGGCAGGCTAAGACTTAATTGCCAAGTTACAAAGCTGAGAAGTTAAAATGCCAGAGAGAATTTCATTTTAGTTTGTTTGACAACTGTGTCCTTTTGTGGCTAGAAAACAAGCCATAGAAAACCAAGACATTTTATGTGATGACAGAAGTCTTACATATGAATGTACATATTTCTTACATATGAATGTAAAAGTAACTTGTACTTGTGTTGATGTGTGACCTTAGTTCAATTCTTAATTCCATTAATGAAGAAAAGATAGAATTCAAAGAGGAGTAGGTTTATTGTATTGAATATATATTAGATGTTATTTATATGACATACCTGGGTGTTGCTCCCCAATGTTTATACTAATATTTTCTATGATGTAAGGTATTCTCAAGATGAAACTATGTTCTGCACATTTTTATGAAGGCTGTTTTTTGCTAATATCATTAATGAACAGTTATTTTGTAGTTGATGGCAATGGTGCAGCCACACGTAAAAAATAATAAACTGGCCAGCTAGGCTACCAACCAGATTTTATAAGAAGGATTTTTTGTGCATTAGGCTTTCATTATACATACTAATATTAAGTATAGTAACAGAAAACAATGCCAAAATGTATCAAAAAAGTATGAATTATGACAGTGAAAGACCTACATTGAAAACAGTGTCCATAAAAGAGTTTTCCTCTATTCCCAGAAGAGCCAAAACCTGTGAAGACATAAGCAATGTCAGATAAATAAGCAAATGCTGTTCACTTAGTAATGCTGATGCATTCAAAAGAGGGGCTTTGGTGACTTCTGATGGAAGACTCCTGTTAAGCGGCAGAAATAAGACTATGAAACACTGCTGTGAAACAACAGTCTAAAACACACAGTAGGGTTGTTTCTGTGGCACTGTACTCCATACAAAGAAATAAGTACAGATGGGGAAGTAAGAGGTATCAAATAAGCCCTCCCCAAAACTGTACAATCTGAGATCATATTCTGTGCAGAACTGCAATACAATTGGAAGTACAATGAGTAGGATAGGTGGTTTTTATCACAAGGCGACCATTTCAAATCAAGTCCAACTTGACAGACCATGACCCAAAGTCACTAGGATCTAAAAGTATTTGATATGAAATGATTTAGAAATTTCAATCTATGACCTAATGGATATCCATGTATAAAACTTCTGTTCAACTGGCACTAACTAAATCCCTGCTATATAATGCAGCAGCACAGATTGAAGTATATGAAAAAATTACTCCTGGTGATGATCCCACTGGAAAATTCACAGGTTTTTTTGATGGCCTAAAAAGCTGGAGCAACACATTATCAGGCACTGTTCAAAAGAAAGAGCTCTCACAAATTCACAAATATTTTTAAAAATCAAACTTCTGTGAATCTTTACAGCAAAAACACTAAGAAATGATGAGCCTCAGGCTTTTCTGCAATGATCTTGCTTACCATGTCTTTTATATTCATTATATTTTGCTTTCACATCAAAAGTACAGGAACAAGCAATGTACCATGTTTTATTGTGTCTTATTGTGCCAGAATTATGAAATACAAGAAAGCAGAATGAAAGGCATTATCAAACATATTTTTGTGTTACAAATTCATGAGTTTGACAAAATATTGCAATCTGCAAGCCTTAAACAGCTACATGCAGAAAGTGGAGCCTTAATTAAAAGAAAGTCAGAGGCTGAAAATTATGTCTGTGGATAATGGTTGTAAGTGGGAACTTACTAATATCTTAAATCTTGAAAAGGATTGTGTTTCTTCACATTGAGGATACATTCATCTACTGAAGTATATTGTCCATAAGGTTGCCTGCAAGGTCAGCATCATTTCCTTGATATGTTGTTCTTACTTCCTCAAAAGAGTACGCTGAAGGATTTAGCACCACAGGAATTACCAGACATTTTACACTGTGAGGCACTCAAGCACATCAAGCCCTTTAGGAAACCCTTTAATTGGGCTTCCTACCTGCAAGGCTCTAACTCTAAACCATAACTTGCTACCAAAGTCATGGAACATGGAGTGCTAGCTATAGAGAATCAAGTTTATCAGCCTCATGAGGGAACAAAATCAAAACACAACCAACCAAAAAAAGGAGAGCTGCATTAAGATATAACCTGTATCAGGAAATAGGAACATCCTGTTTATTTGTCCAAGGGTTTCAAGTTTTTTTTCAGTCAGATGCTCACCCTATGTAATGTCACATGTATAGCATTGCTTACAGCCCTTATAAATGTACATTAATGTCCTCTGATTAATTTGTACCCCTGCCCAGTAAATTTGGCTTCACAGCTCTGGATTGGGAAGGTGTTCTATGGAGCTACACAGTAACATTTTTCATTAGAGGGATGTATATAATTAATTGGTCCTCTGAATCTCTTTTGGTGGAGAAAAGATGATGGCATTTATAAACCTTTTTCCAATGATGCCACTTTTCTCCCACATGATGTAGGTTAAAAAAATAAAAATACTTGAAAGCAGTAGAAAAAAAAAGTTAATTAGCACTGAAAAAAATTTAAAGCCTAAGAGATAAAGGCCTTGTGAGAGAAAAAATTCATCAAATAATTACAGATGGAATTGATCACCCAGTTGCACACATAGTTATGCAAGCAGTAGAGTCTTACTGCAAGCAAAGTCACAGTGCAGAGGTAATTCTTTTTTAGACTGAGTCATTGCAGTTGGTTGGATATCATGGCAATGTTTCTTATGAAGGTACACACACGTAAAATAAAAACATTTCTTAAACACGTGTTAATGGCAAACTATTTACTGGCTTCTGCTGGTATTTGTCCCTCTTTCTCTTTGATCCTTTTGTTTCATACTCATCGTGTGTTTGGTTTTTATTTAACCATTTACTGCTCTATTTTTTACCCTTTAGAACAGTTAGTGGAAAAAAATCTAGAAGCAAACCTGTAAACATTGTTCTTCCTTCCCTTTCCAAACTAAAACACTCACACTAAAATCCACACTAATCTAGTGGGTTGTCAAGAAGTCTGTCTATCCCATTTGTGACACTAAGACAGTTGCCTAGATAACCCATTGAGCCTAGGACATCCAAGCTCAGAGCCAGAGCAAGCCGTGGGACAAGATGGAAGCGAGATTATCAAATCCTACAATCTATAGAAGACCTGGAGAACAAGGTTAATGGAGGAGGATTTCAACTGTAAGGAACACGGTAGTACTGAAATATTAGTTGAAAAAAACCAAAAACCAACCACACAACAAAACTATATTTACCAGGCAGCAACATTCAGGGCACCTGATAAACACAGAGGTAGTGTTACTACGCATTCAGCTTGGTGCAAAGGTGGATAAGAGGTGTTATGGTGCTTGCAAGAATAGAAAACATTTTAATTGGACTGTATCATAAGCAGTTGGTTTAAAATGTTTTTTATACATTTATATACAAACTGAATTTGTATATATCTGAAATACGGAAAACAGTGTAGCTAGAAGATACCTAAGTTAATGTTATATGAGTTAGTCTGGGTAATGAGAGCTGCACAGCCATGACAAAACAGATCAGGAAGATTAATTTACCTTGATCTTGGCAAGGACCCCTAGTATCCAAGACAGCTCATTAAAAACTCAGGTATGGCTACGGTACACTTCAGTCTGCAGTGTAGTCACTTTTCTGATGTTCTTTAAATGAAGGATAGAAAATGGGTTTGCTATTGAACTTCTATGATGTAGTTAATTGTGCAGTGATGGATTCTCCATCTTGCAGAAGTTGCAGTTCAGAATTAGACAAGTCTGTGTTAGCTTACACATCTATCTAGGTAAAAAAACCACAAACAAAATTCCATGTCTAAGCAAAGTGGTTCTTTCCAGCAATTGCCAGATTCCACAGCAACTTCCTGTTCCTCATTACATTTTTCCCTGCCCATCTCAGATGACACTTTGATGCACCCATCAGAAAGCACTGATTTGCTCTCTCGGGCTGGGAACATGTTACTGGAACAAAAAAAATAAAGAATCATCACTTTTGATCTGATGGTACTTTTTCTGAAAATCAGAGCAAAATGAGAGTTCAAATACATGAAAGGACCTGACAACAGAACTTCAAAAACAATCCTCAAAAATGCTGCTGAATTTACAATTATCTGAGCACCTAAGGTTTTCTTCCATTTAGTTTTCCTGTGTGGTCTGATCCAGCAGGCAAGACTCAGAGCCCACCTGATGGGCACTTTGGAGCATGAGCTTCACAAGAGACATAGTAACCAATCAAAAACACAGGAAAAGGTCTTATGTACATATATATATACACATGTGTATGTGTGCATGTATGTGTGCATAAATACACACATACACACACAGTCAAATTTCTCCAGAAAAGGAGAGAAAATATTTCTATATTTTACCTTACATTGTCGTAAGGTTAAAGGACAAAAAAAATCCACAAAACCACATTTTGGTATAGAATGCATGTCTTGTCTTCCAGTCAGCTCTAGAATATCATCTTCTCTTTTCACTTTTCCTAGCCAATGAGTCTTAATTGTTTTGACATATAGGAGAGCTTCAAGTCCTGAACATGTCTTGTCTCTTTGTGGACACCTGTGCTTACCACAAAGACTTTTTACAAAGGTAACCACAGCTTCATGGTGCTGGCTGTGATGTTAAAAAAAGTGGTGAGCTTATTTAAGCCTTTAAAAGAACTAATGTGGGTGTTCAAATGCAGAAAAGGGCCTTAGAAGCTAAATGTACCTTCAAACACACGCATTGAAGGGATGCTTGAGTGACTCACTCAGAGCTTTGGATCTCATTCCAGACACCACACAAATGCAGTGATGCTTGAAGAGGGGTAAGGAAAGGAGGAAGGATTCTTGCTTTCAGGTATTTTTGAACAAAGACACTTTTTGGCTCAAGGTATCACTAAGCAGAGAATACAAGAATAGAAAACCCAACATAAATATTCACTCAGACTAACTAATTAGGCACCACAATTGCATGATGTTGGTATCAAATACTTTGTCATCAAATTTCAAAAGAACTTTTATCTTATTTCTGTACAAGAATAAGGAAATGCAAGCAGCATAAATATTTCAAACTGCTTATAATTAAAACTTCATGTGTCTGGCATGAAACCACTCTAGCAAAGAAGGCCAACTGTTTATTGGTTATACTGCCAATGTGTCCCCCTTTCACGTTAACAGCTGGGCAGTAAACATTGAGTGGCACTATTTTGCCACAAAAATATTCTCAGCTTGCTTCTGTTAGTCATGAAATCCTGTAATTTTTACTTCAGCATTAATGTTAGAAGCAAAATGTAAAATGTTCATCAAGGTCCACTTTGCCTCTCCTTTTTTTGTGTTTTTTTTTTTTCTTTTGGGAATAACCAAATTTTGTGAAGAAAGCAGTAAAATGCCCCACCTGACTCATGGTATGAGAATCATACCTGCATGAGGAAAGGAATAAAGGGAATTTAATGATGTTGTAATGAAGATGCACTGTACTATGAAAGAATCAGCCTCATTTAATTTAAACAGCACAGGACAAATTCTGCTCTCAATTACATCAATCCAATACTAATTAAATTAATAGGACAAAGCAGAACTTAACTCTTTATCCCTTCTGGAATAAAGAAAAGCATTTGGGTGGGAGGAAAAAAACAACAACCATGCATAGTATTATTTTTGTTAAATAATATGTTTACAATCAGATCCGAAGTGGCCTCAGGAGACTTTGTGTTACTTAAATACCAATCCCTGCAGCAGGCTTTCTGGGTCTTGGAGCTGCTGGTTTGTCAGTTCTGGAATAAGAAATATTCTTCCACCTAAATGACCACATGCACATAACCCACAACCTGTTCCACTGTCCAGCAGCAGCAATTGCAAGCATGCTATTTACTCAAAATGAAGACAGGAATAGTTTCATTGACCTCAGAGAAGCCATCTTTCCAGTCTTTTTTTTACCACAGTACGAGACGAATTTCCACCAAAGTCATGTAGGCAGCAAGTCTCAATAGCTCCATTTTCTTAATTGTAATAATAGTTAGGGATTCCTTAGTTACTGGTCTCATTTCAATTAAAAAAGCACCTCATTCTAGACCTCTAGCCATAATTTCCATCTCCATCTTCCCATGCATTTCTTCCATTCCAGCCTTTAAAACCAAACTCAATATTTATATCAACTAGATGCTAATACAATTGCATCCATCCACTCTCACTTACAGGCAACAGTGGAAAAGTATTTTTTCGCCTGTCCCTGTTCACTGTTAATTACAAAACTCCATTTCAATAGGCTAAATCATTCCTAACAGCACTGAGCCAAGATCCATTCAATTTGCAGAGCTGTGTGCAGCCATTTTATTATTTTTACTAGTGCAATTATTTTCTTTCATCTACACAGTGAGCCAAGGTTAAGGTCAATGGTATACAATTTCCTCCTACTCCAGTTTAATAAGGTCAAATGCATAATGATTCTGTAGCATATTATCATAAATTCATTTTCCACAATGAAGTTAAACTCATTAGGATAATGCAGCATACCAGTTTTGCACACTTTACTCATGCCTAAAATCAGTTTGTGCGGTCAAGTTCTAAGTTTGGACTGTGGTGGTGTTGTGTTCGTATTCATCACTTATTCTCTGAGAATGAATCTAGACTTCAGTTATATGTCACAAAGTATTTTCAGCACAATCACAGCTTAACTCAAAAAGGAAGGTGCTATCATTTTATTACACCAGATCAGTAAAATTAAGCAAACCATTGTACAACCACTACCTTAATCCAATGTAATTGCATCCTGTAATAGCTTTGTAATTAAAAGAGTCTTAATGTTTCTTTGTAGACCCTAGTTCTGAAGAAGGTATAGTTTCCCTTTTAAATTTTTTATGGAGTAAATGAAATTTCATAGCATTAGATTTTTTTTCTGGGAAACTGAAACTTAGCTGTTTCAGTAATTAAAATAAAACCAGCACCAATACTCTACAGTTTGAAAAGTAATACTTCAACAATGTTCTTTTGCTCTGAAGACAGTATCCTGGACATGTGATTTGGAACTATATGGTATCATTAACTTGTACACACAATACATTATGCTGTCACAGAAGCTGTCATAGTGAATGCAATGAATGCATGTGAACAAATACTAGACACCTAAGGCCACTATCATCCATGATGAAGTATCCACTGATGCTAAACTAATCAAATCATTACATGGGCTGAATATTCTTAACCTTTTCATTTTGCTTACAAGAGTGCCTTGTGTTTTGATACTGAATGCTCTGATTTTTCTGGTTTGTCTTTTGGAGTGTTTACTCACCCAATTCCTCAAAAATAAGTTAAATTATTTTAAAAGTATTTTATTAGTTTTTTTATTTCATATTCATTGTCTTATGAAAAATGTATACAAGGTGCCCAAGTTAACTCCTTTTATATTTGGCAGTGCATGATTTATCTGGGATTACATGCTTAAGAGTTGCTATAAATCCATTCTGTGAGCTAGAAATTTTCCTGAAGTGGTGTATAACAATGGAAAATTTGCACTCAGTTGTAAGGCACTTCACTATATTTAATACACATAAAAATTAATTACATTTGGTTTTGAAGAACTGACATTTTACAAAGGTTGATTCAGACTGACTCTTAATTTTAATTCTGCTGTATATTATACGTTTAAGAAATTCATTGGAAAAGCATTGATGTCATTGGTCCAGATTCACTAATGGGGACCTGAACTTGTTCATGTTTTCTAAAATGAACAGAACTAGTTTTGTAAACATTTACAAATCTCTTCTTCCTTCTGCTCAGTGGCCCAATTTATAAACAATGCAAACTGCCTTTTTGCAATATTAAATATTAAAATAAAAATATAATAAAAATATTAAATCCACAGATGGTAAAATAGCCATAGTGCAAGACAGGTTTGTACAGATTGTTCTTCTGGTGACAGCAAAGTTAATGGGATTTGACTCCTCTCAGCTTGTATTCCCCGTAGTTGCCTCATCTGATCCATAGTGACCTGAAGTCACTGTGGTATCAGAGATGTGGATCTCATGGAAATATCATAGGCTGAAAACACGAATGCCAAAAACTACTCAATTATGAAAAAAAAGGTAAAGTACTTAATTACACACAATATTGTGTTACCTAACTGAAAAAACTCATCATCTCATCCCTTAAATTAGAGCAAATGATGAGCTGCTTCAGTGTACTATTCAGAAATAAGCTCTGATCCCTGACAGACCTTCATCAATATCTGTGCTGAATCCATATTTAACCATAATATTTAGACAATGTTAATACAAAAAAAATTTGTCTAATTCTGCTTTTTTGATGAGGAAACAAATTGTTCATAATACTGATAACATTGCCTTTTGTATTGTTTCCTACAATCTAGGAGCAAATCTCTTGGATTTTTAGAAAGACATCTGTGTATCTGAGCTGGATGAATACAAATTTCAGGAAAAGAGAAATCAGACTGAATATTTAAAAAAATATAACAGCTGCTTGGGAGACAATTATGTTCATTAGATTTTCAACATTTTATTATTAATATATTAAGAAATGAAAATACTAAACACCATGAGCTTCATGAAAAGTCAAACTGCTTCATTAGAAAAATAGAACAACCTGATTTTTCAGAACTTTTGGAACAATTAAGATTCAGAATGCACAATCACACAAAATAAATGAGACCGTATAAACATTTTCTACCTTGCTATATTGGAGGGATATTTTTTCCAAAAAATGTTCATCCAGTTTTAATGCAGTATTCTTTGATTTTTGACTCTTCGGGGCCTGCAGAGCACTTTTTTTTTCTTTCAAATTCTTCTTATAAAATATCAACTCATGTGAAAGAATATTCCCCACCCCAATTCAGAGGAAATCTCCAGACTTTCAGCATATCTAATGCAGTTCCACAGACACAAAAGGCTAGAAAATATTCCACTTGAGTAGCCATGCAAGAAAAACAGAACATGCTTGCAGACTATTTTTGAGCTTTTTCTCAAAAGTTTATGTTCTTTCAGAGTAGATTTTCAGCCTTTTCTTTGGTCAGTCTCTGCAAGAAATTCTTATATAAGAAGAGCTGCAGTTCCTGATACAGCTAAAGGATATGCTGTATATTTAGATTCTGCCTAACTTGCTCCTCTAGGCTTCCTTAGCCAGAATGTTAATGCCACTAAGAAAGGGATAATGAATGTTTTTGTACTTGCTCTAAATAATAAAGTAGATGAACTGAAAAGACTTAAACCAGTAGAGAATCCTTATGAAAACTGGAAAGCAAGTACACACCTAACTGGCTAGCCTTTCCCAGCCTACCCCATTTTAAGAGAAATACGTGGACTTGGGAGGGCCTAAATGTCTAGAAAAGGCCTCCTAAGCTATAATTTGCCAAACTCCTTTCACAATGATTCATCAGCATATGGCAACACCGCACTGCTTGTTTTTACGCTCCATTGTTTAGACAAGGAATGTGTGTTTCCAGGGTGAGAAAAGATGAAATAATCATCACAAGAGTCTGAATCAGCAGAAGATATCCAAGGTTATCTGGCCTATAGAAGCCCAGAAGGAGCTTTATGCCAACACTGATGATCTTTCCTTTGGCTAGATCCTGGATCTTTTAAGACACAGCAATAACAAGCAAATTTGGGCTGGATTGCAATATACAGAAGTACAGAGAGAATCTAGTGCAATGATCCTTTTAAAAAAATCTTATGAAATAATTATTGCCCAAATGCCCTTGCTAAAAAGAGAGAAAAAAAATCAAAACTGATGTCAAGGTTTGATAATAACTTACAAGTAGATCTGACAGGACCAACTCCACCTTTAGCTAGTGGTTACCTTTTTGCCACACATTCAGCAGATTCTTATGTTCTGATTACAGATACTTAACTAGCTATAATTCAGAAGATCTCTAGTAGCATGATAAATTATCACACTCTTCAAATGGAAATGCATCAGCAGACAGCACCATAATAGATAAAAATATGAGAGGGACATAGTGTAATTTTCTCAAGCCATCATACTGTCTTAAATCAGATCTATTCTCCTTTCCCAGTAGACTCTTAAACAATTTGATAATTATTTTCTTCCCAGAATCATAAGTTAATACTGTTTGCTAGTATAGCTTTGGTCATATTTGTGGGAAATTAACATAATAATTACAACAATTGTCTTAGAGAGTCCATTGTCACGGTTGTGTTTCTTCTGTTTTTATTAAACTGGTAAACAAATGGTAAATAAATGGCACAGAAAATGTGCTACTGGATGTGAAGTATTTTAAAGGTAAGCCTGGAGAAATTAGAGACAATCAAGAGCACAAGTGAATAAAGAGCTGTTCTCAACACAAGATGTTGCAAAGTTTGATCCCAACACTTGAAGATACAGGGCTGAGAGCAGATCTTTTTGTTGACTTTTTAGTAAGGTGGAAAGGGACAGAGGTTCTAAAATCTATCTATGAAGCATTTTAAGCCAAGCAGCATTCCACACAAGGCTAGGTGGCAAACAGCCAGCTGGAAGGTAGCTGCAGACCATGCATGGAGGCTGCCTGCAGAAACAACTCACACTGGGAAGCTCTGGAAGCTGCAGGTGTGCTGTAGAGCAGAGCAAACTGCAGATCACAAACTTCAGGAGCCCTCTTCAGGTATCTACCTAAACGTGTTAACAGTCCTCAGGCAAAGGTATAGGTTTCCATAAGCAGATCTTTGCCAGCGATATCCTGTGACCAGCAAAAGAGCTCTTTCAACAGAGCTACTCCAAAGTCGTGTCAGTATAATAGAGCAATGTCATGTTTTTATTCCCTTTCCTGCCTTTCTCTGATTATTTCCTAGTAGTGGTCATGGGGCAGTTTAGTTTTTTCTTGGCAGTGACCACATTCAAAAAAGCACACCGTGCCCCCAGTTAGTAGACTTGTAGGATTTCAGAGAGGGACATTTTCTTGTAACGAATCACTGTAGCATGAAGCAGAGAAGAGGTTTCCCCCTGAGCTGAGGATGCTGTGCAGAGTGCCATGCTTCACTGAAGGTGTGCGTGCTAGAGGAATATTTATGAAGGAGTGCCTTATAAACAGTATACAAAATGAGGACAGCAGGCTGCAATTTAAGGTACTTCAGCATACCCAAAGCATACAGATACAAAAAGATCTTTGAACATGATTCCTTCACAGGAAAAACAGTACCTACCTTTAATAAGAAATTCAGAGATTTTGCTTGTATTATGATTTTCCTTAAAGGTAGCTTTCTTTATGTCTATTCCTTCTGAGCAAACATGACTCAGGGCAAACCCTGGTGGCCTTTTGCAAAAGTCACTGACATCACTAGCATTAAAGCTATGAATAAAACGCGTAGGATTGAGCTTACTGTTCACTGGAATTAAGTGCCATCCACTAAAGGGATTTTTTTTGCTACTAATTTTTAATGCAATTATAAGATTTTTTTATCTATACGGTCATAAAGCTTGGCAGATACAAATGAAAGAAATCACTGCCAATAATATGTTTACAGAAGACCACTGTTCTTTACCATTGTAAGAGGATTGACCTTTTCTTTGAAAAAATACCTCCCACCTTTTTTTTTTTACCTTTTCTTCAGCAGAACATGTCAATGCTGAATTTCATATGAACTGAATGCCTTAATGTTGTCCCATATGTTCCCAACTTCCAATTATCTTTTTGTATGTTACGGCAAAAATAATTGTTGCTTATACATTTTAGCTGTCTGAATTTTATCATAGATAACTTACTTTTAGCTTATTAATTATTGCTAGCATATGATATATCTGCAATACAAGAAAGAAATAAAAAGATACGCAGCCACAGGCAGGCTGGCAATAAATTGGTTATTACAATTAGTAGTGGTGGCCTGGAGTTCAACAGCAGTTAATTCCTTTTGACTAGCCTATTCTGCACAGTTTACTACATGGCTTGGCATCTACACTCAGGTTGCAGGTCAATTATTTTCAGTTTACATATCACTACAAAATGTGTATGCCTTTCTCATACTTTCAGTATGTCATGACTGAATGCAATATAATTTGGTGGTTCTTAGCTATTGCTCATAATTATTCTGTGACCTGGATGCTCTGCAGTGAGTATTAAGTGCCTGCATATGATGGAGGAATAGGACTTTTCCTGCATGTAGGAAAAATGTATACTTCATTTCAAATAAGCTACTGTAATCAAAGTGGTTATAGAAGCAATCTAGAATGCATTTAAATTGCAATGAAACTGTGTTTTCTAAGAGAAAAAAATTCCTATTAAAATAAAAGACAAACTCTAAAAACTAAGATCACATGTAGGTTTGAATAAGCACAATCACTGTAAGTAGCTCCTCCATGAATAACATTTCTTGCAGGGCCAGTTAAAAGAGTAAATGGAGGCAGAAAATAAAAATAAAATCTGGGCCTCATATTCTCTAAAAGTCACCCACAGTTTATTTTAATGATCAATAGTAAGGAAACTTTCCATTAAACACTCTTCTCTAGGAGAAATAAAATTAAAAAAATAGATACAACTTTTATAGGTCTGCTATTTGCCATAGGAGTTCTGATTAAAGCTGAGTAAATCCACAGGGTGAAGGAGCCTGCTTTTCTAAATAGCATCAACTAAATCTTACAGGCCTACAGAGAACCTGGTCAACCTTAAGTAAAGCAACAAACACACTGCTCTTATGGAGAGGGAGCAGCAGCTGCACATGTACAGCTGTTACTCACTGCCAACAGGTGATTCCACTTCTATTTGCTGGCTGACATTTGCTTCCCTCTGTTTTTACTCTGTTCCTCACTTACAAAACATTACCCTTGCAGTACATGTTTGATAGGCCACAGGGGGACTATCTGACAAACAGCAGTTTTATGTTTGGTGGAGAAGAAAGTGCTGGGCAGCCTGTGTGCAGGTACTTTGCATAGACTGCAGCAGAAAAGCCCGAAGCATTGCTGCTTACACTTATAAGTTTATACTCTGTGTGGAGAAGGTCAGGTATTGGAGACCAACTGTGCATTGATGGAGCAGCCCCACAGAGCTGCTGGAACAGTGCTTTTGCAAGTGACCAACAACTCTCCTCCCCATCTAACATCATGCCCATAGTCTCATTGTTAATGCACTTGCCTGGGACTCTGAGCTGGCCTTAACAGCACATTAACATTTTCTGTGGGGGCCAGAGTAAAAGTCTGCAGTCACTTGCACAAAGCTGTTAAGGATCTGAAGGTACAACTCAGCACTAAGAGATGTTGTGAAAAATGCCAACAGTCATATGAACCTGAAACTCAAAGTCAAGGAAATCCGAGTACCCCCTCTTCTTAGATACACTGGAATCACCATAGGATCTTCCTTAGACCTATCACACACTAGCACATAGAGGAAATAATTTGCAGTTATTTGTAAGTCACAGATTACATTACCAAGAAGAAATGATGTCCCTAATTGTGCTGAGTAAAACCAAGCACAATAACAATGCTAAATTGTATGAAACCACTAGTTCAGAGAACAGTGGTGAATGAAGACATGAGCTATCAGCAGACATGATGCTCTTTTACATATTTCCAAAAAATACTTGAGTCATAAATACTGTAAACTGATACTCTTGTTTAATGCACTGGGATGGGATAAGGTCTGTTTATAGGACACAGTCTCTTTCATGCTGCACTTGTCCTCTGAATATTTCCTTCTAGCTATACATGGACTGCAGTGTCATTTATCTCACTCAATATCTTAGTTTTACTTTCTGCACCACAGATTCATGAAGGGTAGGCAGCCAAATGTATGTTTTTGACTCCTAATCCATTTATTTTCCCCACTAATAGAGTCTGAGGCAACACTTCACATCACACTCATTATTCTCGGCCTAATCCAAGGAAGCCAGCTGATGTGGAGCCTTGTCACTTTGCTTGTTCTTAATCTACATGTAAGAATACAATGTGAAGCCTTGCATGGCTGCCATCTCCTCAAATCGTCTCTAAAGCTTACTGAAGTATGACTTGCCTTTCTGAGACATTGTGGGCTGTCTTTAATTAGTCTCTGCTTTTCCAAATGCTATTCTTTCAGTGTTTATACAATCATGAGCAACACTACGCATGGGCTTTCAGCTAGGTTTTAAAATTAGCGAGTATAATTTTTTTATCCTTAGGCATGTCAATAGTAAATAATTTCTTTACTCCATGTCTGCAGTCTACAGTTGAAACAGCAATCTGCCACTATCACAATGTGTGACTATTGCAGACTCTCCTATTTTTCAGGGACTCAGGAATAATGTGCAATGAGGAATATTGGCATACAGTTCCAAACTTGTCCCTTTTCCTCTTAGGATTTCTTTGATATTAGGAAGAACCCACATTTTTCAGCAAAGGCATTTTTAAAAGTATTTAATTACTTTGTTGTCACCACATATTTTCTGTGTAGGAAGTGACACGTCCCAGTCTAATTAACCTCAATGGGAGGACTCTTAAGGGCATAAAGAAAGCAGTACTGTGCCCAGCATATACACCAGAGACAAAATGTGAGTTCAGAGATGTGGTATCTGAGAGAGATTCCCTATTCTTAAGTATAGTGTTAGCAGCCCCACAAAGGTATGCCAGTCCATAGTGCATGCCCATGTTTTCTCTCATTTTTATAAACTTTTCTATTTAAAGTTGGATAGAAATTAATTTGATAAGTTCTGAACTTTCCTCTTCTCCTTACATTACAAAATGTGTTTTCATTCGAAAATCAGAGAAAACTTGACATTGGAGGTGTCTGTGGAAAAGTAACTGTGGGAAAAGATACCCTTTGTAGACTTTGATCCATTTCCAGGTAAGGAGCATGACATCCCATTGTATCTAAAAGCTAGGCTTCTTGGTGAAAGTGTATCTTTTATGATACACCTAAAGCAATCCCTCTTTTCTGTTTAAACCCCATTTGTGGGGTCCTGAGTTACAGCCTTCATAACACATAAGCTAAGAAAATGCCACATACATTTGTTTTGAATCACATAAAAAATGTCTTGTGTCATTTAGAGAAAATGAATCATTTCAATTTAGGTTGAATCACTGCAGAACACTTTGTTAACACTAACATTTTTCAGGAGAAAGCTTGTTTCCTTTTATCTAGACAGAGTTACCTAACAAGCTCAACCCAATAACGTATTCTTGGGCAGGTAAAGAATAGAACCACCTGGATTCACACTTAATAAAATCAATACCAGAGCTTTTCAATAGAAGTAAATTTACACTTTGACCTTTCTATTCACATGTTGTGGTTTCCTATAATTTTTTTTTAAATATGGAATAGAACAAAATGGAAATACTTCACTGGGGATCTAAATAAAGGCTTTTTTAAAACAAAATGCTAGGAACACAATTTTCACACTCTCTAGCCAAATCTGAGATGCTAAACATCTTGTTTAGGTTCCTTAAACACATAGATTGTCCCCATTGTTCATCTAGGCATCTAACTTTGGATACTTACACCTTATTGAGTTCAGTAGCACAAGGGTATTTTTGCTTGTTAGCTTAAAGGTCATTACCCATCTAATGTGAATAATAAACAGATGCAGCCACCTTCTACTGACATATAACGTGTAAATACGTGGTGTCAGCTTCTGCTATTGCACAGTGAGTTAGATGACTCTTTTGACTTCAGTGCATGAGTGACTATGACCTATCAGATTAGTACAATACGTACAGCAGCCAATGAATTGGCTGCAACATATCTGTAATAAGTCATAGTTCAGCAGTGGCACTTCTAAACCTGCAGCAAGGCATAATCAAGTAATATCATTACCAGCATGAAGTTTAAATTTGTTATTCAGCAGCGTCTCATGAGGCAATTAACATTCTTAATATAAATATAAATGTCTGGGGCAACCATTAGGCAAACAAAGGCTTATTAGTGACTGTGTACTTTTTCCAGCAAAAGAGACATCTACGGAAGTGAATCTGAAAGAAGCCTTGAAATGTTCTTTAAGTCAGGTCTCTGTTCCTCAGGCAGCATCAGCTGCGAATGTCCTTGCTGAGAGATACTGTTTAAGCTGTTTGGTTTTTTTTTAAAAGACCAGTGTTGGAGATTCCACTTTCTTATTCCAGCCCTAGTAATCAGAAATCTTTTCTTACTGACACAAAATCCCTTGTTGCAGTTGGAATTCAGCTCTCCTTGGCCTATCCTAGGGGACATGAAAAGCAGTGTTATCATATAGCTCCTGTAACTTCCTGCAGAAAAATCTCCCATCTTCCATAAGTTTTTTCTTTATTAAAGCAAAGTCATGTTTTGTCAACAGTCTATATCATCAACTAACTAACCAGTAATGTTTCATCAATAGTCTATATCATTAACTAATTAACTAACTTAATTCTAGATTCTGGACCATCTGGCTATACCTTTCTTGAAGTGGATAGTGTTTGACAGTCCAGAAATATTGCCTTAGCCAAGATGGAAAACATACATGGTTTTTCTGCATATTCCAAAATATATGTCATGATATTAGCCTTTTCCCCAACAATGTAACTTCATTAAACTGAAGTAGTATCTTTTAGAATATCACTTTGTAGTTAAACACCAATCATCACTATAAGCATAGTTTCCAGTACCTGCCTTGTAAAGCTCTTGGGATAGTTATGCTATCATCTCATTTATGCTTTTCACATTCTGGCCTCAAATAATTTACATATTCAAGATGACATCCAGTTAACTGTGTCAAGAAAACACAATTCCTATGTGATTTTCAGCACCTTCTCATTTTACTTTGAGAAGACAGGCTACACAGAGGTGCAGAAGAAAGCCAGGCTACACAGAGGTGCAGAAGAAAGCCAAATAAAGATTACAAATACAGGGATGAAAGAGAGCATGAAGAATTAAAGGCTTAGTTTAAACTAGGGAGAGGGTACTCAAAAACCTGGGGAAGGAAAAGGGAACATTGAATGAACACAACCATAAACAAATGAGCCAAGAAGGTTATAAACCTCTACATTCCTGCCATATAAATTAAAGTAGGCCAGAATTTGATTCAGTTTAGGTTCAGATAGTAGGAAGACTTGATCACCATCTAGTTCTGCTCTACACTATAGTTTGCTTGTGCTGGTTCTACCTGCAATCTAATACAGAGATAAGAATTCAAAAAATGGCTCCAAGTACCAAATTTACTTTAAAACTCATGATTTGGAGCTCAACTGGATGATGTTCTGGGCTTAAAACCAACATAAACATAGGTGAATTTGCCTTTTGAGTCACCAGTGTTGTAAATCCACAGCTTCTTCGAAGATTCCCTGGGGCTTTCAACAGTAATCTTAAAACTGTTTGAATTAACACCAAGCAGTAGATTAGCATGGGAAGGCAGCAAATTCCAGATATTATACCCACCTGGCTTAAAACAATATAGCATTGGACCCTAGTGTACTGCATCCAGTTCTGAGCAGTCAGCTAGCAAACCAGGAGCAAGCACTCTCCAGCTACAGCTGTTAAGCCCCATTCTATCTCTAAAATCCTTCCTTAGCATTTGCTATATAATTATCATGGCAACCAGAAGTATTTTTACCTTACAACTCTGGTGGTATGAACAAGCCCTTCATATTTTGTGCTCATTTTAACAATGTCACCAGTAACCTTCAATAAAAAAATGACCTTATATTGCAGGGTACATGTTATTCTCTGTTTGTTTAGTCATAAACCTTTTGGTTCTGGCTTGTCCTTGGAAAGCAAACAAAGAGAATCTTGGTGCCCAAGTGTTTTGTTGGAACTACAGTAACTTGATTTAAAAAGTTTACCTACCAAAATGAGTCACAAATAAATGAGTAATAAAGGTTTTGATGACTCATTAAATGAATCCTTTGATCTAAGTTAATAGCATGCATATAGGCCAGTATTTACACCATGACACTTGGTGTAATTGGAGCTCTATAGGTTATAGGAGTCATTTTTACTTTAAAATTATATTACATATGAATTGCTTACACAGAGTTCAAAACAGAATGAGTCAGATTACAAGATTATTGTCAATGCTGTCATCGTAAAAGTATGTCCCACCCCAAAATGCAGAATCAAATATTTGAATAGTTTGGCCAATGGAAGGTGCATTAATTTGACTCTAAAATAGATGGATAGTAACTTTTTGCATTGGCTTCCTTTAATATTGTTGATATTTAATATTGTTATGATAGTTCATGAATACTAGGGTATAGTTGTTAGTGGAAAATGCTATAAGAAATGTTAACGAGACTTTCTTTGTAAAGATATAGTTGAAAAAATTAGTGCATTTCTACATACTTACATTGATCAACCCTGTTTAAAATTGTTTGAGTTTTTTTCACACCTGGTTTTGATTATCCAACAGTATCAACAAATAAAGCACAAATAAAGACAATAAAATCACTACCTCTGCAAATGAGTTTTATACAATTATTCATTAATTTAAACATTTTCTTGAAATACAGCAGAAAAATAAAATTCCATGTGGTGAATCAAAAACTTAAAGGAAATCTTTTTATTTCCCTAAGGGATGCTTAGGAGCAGATTCTTTTGTGGGGAATTTTTATGACAAAGAACATTTTATAAGGATTACAGCTTGCTGAAAATTTATAAATGAAAATCAACCTCCTTTTGTCTGACCACTACAAAGTGAAGTCTTACTTTTGTTCTCTGGAGTAAAAATGATGCAAAACCTAGAACAGCAAGACTATGTTCCTCCACAGTCTTGCTAAAATAATAAAGTTTCCTTTAGAACAGAGTGAAAAGCCATGCAATATTACAACTTCATTTAAAATTTCTAGCCCTTGTCTTTTTTTCCACTCTTTTGTACTGGTGAATAGGGTCTATTCTACTGCCTGTGTAGAAATAGTAGAGAGAAAATACACATATTGAATGTCTCCAAACCTATAAAGTATTCATAGGATGCAGTAGCATTTACTGTCTTATTTTGAAAGATGCTAAATTTTTGTAAATGTCACACCTTGAAAAGCTATCTTCCAATGTTAGAGACTCAAATGTCCTCCTACAGTAAACAACATCCTTTCCCAACAAGGAGAAATACTCCAGTTTAACTCTACTGAACTTCATGTATCTTCCCCCTAATTATTATCCCTCCAACAATAAGAGTTCTTTGTTTCCCAAGAACTCTGTTGCAGCCCATGTTAGATGAGCAAGTCATTAATCTTTTCCTGTACATAAATGTACAATTTGTTATCTACCAATTCTTAACTTATTCTTGTGGACTATTTGTTTATCTGAATGTCATACTTTCAGTTCATGCATATAAACACAAAGGACAGTACTTTACATAAATTTAATACTCTAGTAGCATATAGTCCTTTCATATTTAGCAGGTACCGGTTCTCTTTGCACTTCAGCTTTGTTTTCTCAGTGAAATAAGATCAATTCTTTATTTATAATACAAATTTTTCACCTAGATATTTGTGTCAAATACAGATTCCCCTCCTTAACTCTATCAAAATTTTCCAGCTACTAAGGAATTGGAAAACAGTCTCATTTTTAATGATTTCTATTGGAGAATTTAGCTGAAAATCTCAAACACTGAGGAGAAAGAAAAAGAAGGGGACATGAAGTTCACTTCTGTGCTTCTCTTGATGGTTCCCATGCTTGATCTCTATGAAGAGTTTCCAAGCTTTTCCCAAAGTTAAAGCTAAACTCTAAGGATCAATCTCTAGCTTCTGCTGTTTCTCTTTCTCACATACTAGAACTGCTGTGATTTCTCTCCTGTATTAACAGATGTCATAAGATTGACGATTGCCATTTTTATTTCATCTGTTCCTACCTCTAGTTCTTTTAGAATTAAACAGTACATTTCCTTTATTCCTACTGCTTAGATTTTTTTCCTAACACTTTTTTCTGAGCTTTATATGAAATTAAGAACCATTTCAAATGTTATTTTTATGATCCTTAATTCCTACCTCTCTGCCAGTTTATATATCTCACTTCTGATTTAATCCTATTAATGTCAACAGAAAACCCATACAGTACTTGTCGTTTCAGATTATTAGAATTAAATCACTTTTAAATGCATTAAGTGCAACCCACATAGATACTATATGGAAAAAGAAGCATTCTTTTTTATACAGAAACAAACAGAAGAACAGGTTTAGATTAGGTTATACACAAAAAGGTAGTATATACTGACCATTCAGAAACATATATGAAAAATGAATGTGTGAACTAGGTTCTTCTATACCATTCTAAAAGACTAATTTTCTTATTTATAGTGACAGCATGCCTAATATTTTCATGGCTATTTCTCCCCTCCCACGTTGTTTGAAGAGCCTTCCAGTAAATTATGATATTGGGTGTGGGGAGAGGAATGAACTTATTTCCAAAAAAGAAAGCATTCTATTTAATTAAGACTGACTATATTTTCAGGCTACCCAGAGTCATTTACTTCCACGATGTAAATAGTGCCATTTTCAGTGCACAATGACCATCGATGCAGAATACACCATAGAAAGCCGTAAATGGCCCCATAGTCGCTTTAACATTGAAATGCAGCTGAGTGATTTGATAAAATCAACAGTAATTTACTGCAAGTGTGTGTTAGTGCTATGAGCATTGTTCTTTTTGCGTAAGTGAGAAATGCAAGAACAAATCCTAAGGAAAAAATAATCACCATTTAATTCCCTGAAGAGATTTTACAAGAGCACATGGTATTTTTATTGCAATGTTCATGAGATTGTCACTATTAATGCATTATCAAGAAGAGCTTTCTGGCTGATTTATTATGAGAAGTGGCTGTCTGTATGGGCCCACAGATCCTAGCATGCCACATGCATTCATAAGTGTAGATGGAAGCATTTAGCTCTTGAATTGTTCAGCTTCAACTCTAAGGCTGGACACAGACTCCAGCTGCGTATCTTGGTTACTGATATGTGAATGGGGTTTTGCTGTGAAACAGTTTGAATCTCCAGCATCCATACACTCAAAGCAGCTGCACTTCAATGTCTCATCTTGCTTGCCAGGAGAGATAGTTAGCTAAGCATGAACCAGCAAGGTGCCACTCAAGAAATATGAATACCATAACTATGTACATGTACTGCCTATGTCTGTTGACTCCCCAAACAGCAAAACTTGGAGTACATCTTGAGTCAAGTTCAGAAAGTTCATACTAATAATGATAATGGTATCAAAATCCCAGAAAATTCCAGTGCTTACCAAGCCACTTTCCATCATCTATCAGCAATTCTGGCTAACCAGGGAGGTCCCAGTTGGCTGAAGGTTGACAAATATGACACCCATCTAGAAGAAGGGCCAGAAAGAGGATCTGGGGAACTACAGGCCTGTCAGTATGATCTCAGGGAAATTTGTGGAACAAATAATCCTGAGTGCCACTAAGTGTCATTTACAGGACAACCAGGTGATCAGGCCCAGTCAGCATGGGATCACAAAAGATAAACCTGATCTCCTTCTGTAACAAGGTGACCTGCCTAGTGGATGAGGGAACTTTTAATATCAATGACTTTCCATTATACTTCAGGTAAGAATGGATTTGTTTCTCTGCAGTGAAATCATATTCCTGCTTAGACATCCCTTCTGCTGTTGCAAACATGGTACAGTGCACAATCTGATTGCCTCAGGGTCCCTCAGTGTTCATGTAAGTACTTCTTAAGCTCTAGAAAGTTAAGTCCACAGCTATCTTATACTTAAGAAATATGAATCAGCCATTCCTCCTGCCTTTCTTTCTCTACAAGAAATAATCTAATTTGTGTGCTTTCAAAAGTTCATCTGAATATGAAGAGACTACTGAGGAGAAACTAAGAACTTAGACTTTAATTTCTTTCCAATGTTAGCACTTGTTTTTAGCCCCTCTGTTAATGTTGTCCAGTGCTTAAGAAGTGTTGTGGTTACAGTGGAATGTGGCTGTCATGGAAAGCTTTGATCACAGAAGGAGCCATTATGTCCCAAATGCATGTCCTGCTTGCATCACATGTAAGCAATCTACAGTTTTCTCGAATTAAAACAAAGCTGGTTCATATATTTGTTTAATTCTAAAAAAATAATCTCAAATTAGATTTTTCTGTTCTGAATATTTTCGAGGTAGCAAACAAAATTGTTTCAAGGTGACACTACAGTTTCATTTCAATTTAACCTCCCATTGAATTTACAAATTTCCTAACTGCTTTAATTTTGTAAATCCTATTTTAACCAAAGATATAATGCCACAAAAGGTTTTGGGTTGTGCCAAGGCTATTTTTCACAAGAAGAACTCTCTCACTAGGGTTTCTCCAACTAGTCCTCAGAATACATTTACGTTCCAACTGGGAGTTAACATATCTGATATAGACTCAATTTCACTATTTACTGTAACTTTCATGAATTTATGCAGGTTTTATCTGCCTCATATCAGTTTTGAAAATGAACACTGATAGCTAGTAAACTTGCTTTAATTGACAAGTATTTCTAAAATTATGTGCATTTATCTAAGGGATGCTAAAAAGTCATTGTGGATTCCAATCCACCCCAAACTAAAAGGCTCCACGGTCTCAGCAGCATGGCTCAGACTACACTCATCTATTGCAGTGTAAAATCAACAGGGCTAGTTTAACCAGCTTTCCTTGACAGCTGAAGGTAAGCTTGAACTTCACACTGTAGCAAGGAGTGCTCATACTGCTTGCTGTGCAGGATTCAATGGAGGGCAGCAACAAATCACTGGGAAGACATTTATACCTTAAACTGCCACAGCCATTTCCTCAACTATTGGCAGAGCAGAACCTTCACTGAATTTCACCTGTCAACTGAGCAGTCACCCATTTGTACCTCTTCACTTATCTCCTGGCAAAAGAGATTTTTCTTATCTTCCTCACTGAAAAAACAAGGCAAGAACTGTCTCTAGCACTTTACTACCACAGCTGATAGGTTCATCATACTTTCCTCAAATACCTCAAGCTATTTGAAAAGAAAGAGTGAAATGAATGTGTGTTTGAGAAAACAGTATTTTTACTCTTGGACACTGATATCTCTTTTTTGAATGGAAGCTTGCTAGCAATACCCTCTGGGGCAAAATGGAAATATACATTTCTTGAGATTATCTTCTTGAGGCAAACAACATGCAATTAAAACCACCAGCATGTTTCCAAATTATCAACTGAACAGTTATTCAAATCACTGTAAAAGCAATTTAATTCAAACTTTATAGTAGGAACAAAGAGTTACTAAAGAAATGCCGCATGGAAAGTACTGTAAGTACATGCCTCCCCTCTCTGCCATTGGTAAGTGATGTCTAATTACGCCCTTTCATCAGACTGTTTTCCAGAGCACTCCTGTTGCATTTATCATTTTTGAGCTGCCAAAAGCAAGAAACCAAACTGTGAAACTCTTGTCTATTAGCTTGGGCTGCCAGAAAGGGACACTAAGTGCTTCATGACAGTTGCTTCAGTCTCTGTTGCTATGGGATGAGAAACAACATCAATACTTTTTCCTAGCTACACAATAAACCTCATCCACTGCTTACTCCCTTCCTCCTTCACTATCATTGTTAATGCCATGGCTGACACGCCCACACCCACCCTCCCCAGTCAGGCTTTGTTTAGAATACTAAATTAAATATGTTTGATGCTGGGTTATTCAACTAAAGGTTAATCAAATTAAACACAAAGACTCTGCACAGATCATAGAAATGATGACAGGTGGAGGAATCCAAGTAACCTAATCAGTGAGAAATAGATTACACCTACATGAGCTACAACTCTCAGAGAAGAATGGTTGTTCCCAGTGTGAAGCCCACAAAGGTGACTCAACTAATGAAACGCTTTCCAGAACACCAGGCAAATGAAGAGAGATTGCTGGCTAAAGGGATATAGGACTTATTATGGGATGCCAGGAGGAAGATAATGTTCAATGAACAGAGAAATCAGGAATTATACAAAACTTCTTATGGGATGTTTTGGTGAAGGGCCACAGAGCGGAAAAGAAAGAGATCAAGCCAGACTGGATTAATTTATAATCACAAATCAAATCTCCCTAACTAAAAGTTATGCACACAAATAAGAGTTAGAAATGTGTCTATATACCCATCGATATATCCATATTTCATAGAAAGTTAATTCCCCAGCAGCAGCACAGAAAATACAAACTGAAGCTCTACAGTAGGGTTACTGTCTAGAATTTCCTGTGGTTGTAACAATCAAAGCCACATCACCTAAATTAATTACAGTCTTTAATGGATATCTATTGGAATACTTGATTCACAGGAAAGTGAGAAATTCAAGAAGAGAAGATTAAGAAGTGCACTGCAGTGCAGAAACCCGAGGGAGGAATTCAGGTAGGACTGAAATGGAATGATTTCAAAATGCTTTCAAACTCAGCTCCAAGAATTTAAGAATGAGTGGGAGGAAAGAAATTGAATATTACTTATTTTTCTAGAAAGGCTGAAATCTGAGAAACCCCTACATGAAGACAGAGAGAGTTTCTAAGTGGGTTTTGGACATTATTAATTCTGCAGAGGTTAAGAACTCACTTGCTTTTGAACTAAGATCACATTTGAAGAGAAATCTGCAGTGGCAGCTAATCTAGCAATTACCTTGCTGATAATCTGTGAGACTATCTAAATGATGTGTTATCTTCCATGATAGCACAGAAGGGTAGAACAAGCTTGTTTCGAGGTAAGAGAATTTGATCCTTTCCTGATAAGAGAGGTAAAGAGAGAAAGATTTCACAGAGTATGAAATTGGTTAGGGAAATATGCCTTAAGCACCTGAAGATAGCCATGAGGGAACTAGAATGAGCTCCTTTGAATAAATCACCAGCAGTAATAAGCCTGTTTCCTTTAGCAAAATAACTTTTAGAATGAGTAGTAAAATGAAAAGATAGAATGATATTGGGATGTAACTGACTTTGACTCTCATTTAGCTAAAGTCAATATCTTAAATATCACCTTACACAAGTACTGCTAGAAGTTTTTAATCACTTGCTTGATGGAAAAAAGCAGAATTGTGATCTCTGTACAGAGAGTTACTATCAGGAATAGTAGCTAGAAGGCTGCATTAACCGAAACTACTATTCCTTGATGACCACCTATTCTTCCCTCCCCTCAGGATTTAGGAAAAGGTACTTTAGATTCATAGATGTGGCAGCTAAAAGAAGCAATTACTTTCATCTACTCCAGCTGCAATGCCTCCCACAGGCCAAAGAACATCCCCCAGGAGTTCTTTGTGCTTATAATTGTCAAGCTATAATGTCTTTTAGAATGCTATCTATTTTTGATTTAAGGATTTCAAATTATTGTGAGCCATCCAAAGAAACTAAATTAAGAGTTGGACTTTATAATAGCTGTTAATATATTTTTCATTCAGTCCATTTGTGGGCAAGAGTGCTATTACCTGAAGACACAACTGTTACCAGTTATATTACTGAGAGAGGATTTTTTTTTTAAAGAAGTTACTCTAAACATTTGACAATTTCATAGACAGGCAGCATAAATAATGCCCTGTGGTATTACATGAGCATATCTGTTTAAATCAGAAAAAAAATATTATTGAACTGTGAAAGGCATTTTTGGGAAAATTGAAGAGTTCTATACATCTTGTTTACTATGAACTGTAATGATATGATATGATACTATGACTATGAACTATAATGATATTGTTCTATTCTTTCTAGAATGCATAGGTTTCCCTGGAAAGATTTCTGATAGCTGTTGAGAACTTTGTCTTTAAATTCTGCAAATACCTCACAAATATGAGCATCAGTTTTCCTGTCTATTCAAGAGATATAATGAGATTCACGATGTAGAGATAAGAATATAATTCTTTTGCATTGATTGCTAAATAATCAGCTATTTTAATTAGAGATAATAGCAATGTAATAATACTATGAACGCCTTTCAGTGTGGAAGATTCATATTCACTTGTCTTCACTAATATATACTCTATTAAAAGACTGGAGTAACTAAATAAATCTAAACATTCATTATAAAGTTGAACTGCCATTAGACAAGAGCCTATAACCACAACTATTGTTTCATTATATATTCACCATTAGAATGTGTCTAGACTTCGAAAAACTCCACACAACTTCCTACCGAAACCTTGTAAAACATTTATCTGCTGTCAGAAAGTTTTGTTCATCTACAAAAACAATGACACTGATGCCATTAATGTCAATTCTTCCCTGACAAAGGCTTTAATTGAGCATATCTTGTTTAAAAAGCAACTTCAATGATCACAATCATCAGGAAAAAATAGCTAAAATATTGATTCAAAACATCAGTGTAATTTTCTTATGTTTCAATTGTTAAGAATAAGCTGCACTGTAAAGAATACATGTTATAAATTTACAAATTATTTAAAATGAAAACTGTTTTTCCTTCTTTTCAATGACAAATAGTATACACCATTATGGACATTTATAATAAATATCTTGAAATTATTTTTTAATTTTAGTTTATATCCCTTTTCTGCCAATAATAAAGTGTCAACACTTTCATAATACTGGTACCAAGAAAATTCAAAAGAAGCTCAGAAAGTACTGCTTGATCTTAAATATATTAGTATACACACAAATGCATGATTATACACACAGAGAGCTCCATCAAACCTTTTCTTTCAAATAAAATTATTAGTTCACTAAAACATTGAACAGAAATGAACAAACATTATAGTAATACAATGAGTTCAAGCTGCAGGGTTTAAACACTCTCATATATACTTAAAATTAAGCACAAGCCAAAGTGTTTTGCTTGAAAAGGCTCTTCAATAAGAAGAAAAAGTAAGTAGGAATAATATTTTTAGGTCCTGCTCTGAAGTCCATTCATGTTAATCAAAAGACTTGTGCTGACCTTATCAGGCTTTGCAATAGGGCCATACTTTTTATATTGAAACTTCCAAGTAATACGTTTAAATAGATCTGCAGGACTTCCAAAATTCAGAATGAATCAGAAGAATAAAACCAGTGATGTATCAGAAGTGACAGACAGGCAAACTGAAATGATCCAGATGTTCCCGAGTGTGTTTTCAGATTTCTACATGCCATAAACCTGTTGCAGCAGAACTAGCACAGACCTGGAATCACATGTAGCAGCAAGCTTCTAGTTCTTATAAGGGAAAATTCATTGTCTGAAGGCTAGATGAGATCTTTGGCTCAGAAATCATGGGGCATTATAGAACAGAAACATACATCTTTTCTCCTGCCTGAGTTTTTCAAACCATTGCCACTTTGGGAAGCAACGTGTTTTCCCTGGTAAAAGCTCAGCAATACCTAAATAATACGTTGTGGGTGACCCTGGTGCACAATGCTATCTCTCACACTTTCATGAGATCTTAGGTAATAAAAAATGCTTCAGGATACTAGACATTAAACACGTGGTTCACCTGCTGCGAGTCACCCACTGTGGGTCACCCACTGTAATCTTGAATGTGAAAGATGTACTTCAAATGTTAGACTGTTGATTTTCTCCCCTCCTCCTGAAAGATACTCTCAACTGACTGATATTCATACATAATAAAGGAACTCTAATGAAAGGGCCTGTCTCACATTAAGTCTTTCCAGAAATGTGAACAGAAGTTTTTCATTGAGAAAAAAAAACAATTTTGAGCCAAAGATGAATTGAATAAAAAGAGTATCTTCTGAACTATGTTAAAACAGTGACTGAAAGTGCAGTATGGGCTAAATTTTTCTTTCACACATGGGTGTCTGATTTCTACTGATGGCAATTTTATGCATTTACTGAAGGAAAGCAAATTTACTGGTACTGAGGAGGCTAGTTTTCCCTCCCACTTGTGTTAAGTGGCAGCATCAGCTGAGAGAAGAATGAAGCAATTTTATGTCCATTCAGAGTATATTCCAATTCATGAGCTCCCACTGGTGAGGTTATTATACATCCTTCAGAAGTTGTAGTCTGTATACTATGAACCTTGTCTGAATTACAGGTGTCTTTAGTTGCATGTAGTACTTCCTTTTCAGCAAACACCTGAGAAATGCTGTGCACTAATTATAGTGCAAAATTTGTTTCTGCTCCCTCTTTTAGAACAAATTTCACTTCAGAGAAACTAAGTATGCAGAAACACACATAATTCAGATGTTGAGTGAGATGTTCTCATTTTGTGCAACAGTTTGAAAGGCTTAGCTACAGTATCAGCATTTGTTCTCTGCAGTCAAGAATCATATTTTATCCAGTAAAGTAATGGTGTAAATATTTTAACATATTTTTCTTCCATGTACAGAGAAACAGACACGGCAAATTTGAAGCAAAATTCTTATTTCAAGAAGTTTTTGCACCAGCTGTTTTATTCTGTTTAACAGTGATAATCCTAATTTACCCCACTGTGAATACTAGAATCAGGCCATTTGTTTAAAAGCTTTGCTTTGTAATTAGGTAGTCACACACATGTAGCTAGAAACCAGATCATAATACTCTATGCTGAAACATATAATTGAAGCCAGGACTGGGTCATGTATTCAAAAGCCACTTTTTGTCTTTTATACAAGTATTTTTAGGCTTTTTTAGTATGCAAATATACAGATGTGCCTACATTATTGCACTTTACTGAATGAGTTATGTCAGATTAAAGAAGTGCTGCATCTCTGTTAATTACAATACTTAGAAGAAAATTGTAAAGCATGTTGCCACACAGTTAATATATGGGTTTAAAGGTCATATTTGTACTGATGGGAAGAACTGGCTAGGTTATCAAGATCTGTATTTTTCTATGAGGCAAAAAGACACTTGCAAACCCTAAACTGCCCTGATAGGTTGCTGGCAAGTACATGAGAATGACAGAAGACCAACCACATCACTTGTCAACGGACTTCCATCAGACACTTGGACTCCATTCTCCCACCTAAAGGTGCAAACCAAAGGTACCTGAAAGATGAATTTGGGAATAGCTCACTTTTACCTTGGCCCTTAATCATTTGCTTCCTAATAGAGGCATTGGAATTTCTACTCAAAATTATTTGCATATAGAAATACTTACAAAAATAATCTGAATTGACAGAATATGGAGGCTGCAGGAATGAACCTAATTCAATTGAACTCTTAAGAGAGCTTGCTTTACTTTTGGCTTTTGTACTTGTTTTCTTTACAACATCAATGAAGTTTTTAGATGTTTTGTTTCCAGTTTCTTGAGAAACAAGTGAACAGATTATTGCAGTCTCAATTTTATTACTATAAATTCAAAATATTTCTAGTGGCTTTATGCAAACTTCAGATCAATTTTTGATACCTCGCAAGCATAGAATTCCATGAGTTTCAATGCAATTTACGCATGAGAAGTGAAAATTAGAACAGAATGTGGCCTTGGTCTATTTAAAGAAGGTGCTTCTAGATAGCAGTTCTTTTAAGAGAAAGCTTTAGAGAAATACTGATCCCCACTCAATTTTTCCCTTTTGTTTCCAAAATCCCCCAAGATTATGTCTTGCTTCTCCCAGGGTCTGCCTCTATCTGTATCCTCCCATTTATTCTCTGTTTTCTGCATAATTTTGTCTTCATTGACACATCAGATCTCTTACTGCTGATAGTTCATTCCTTCTTCACATGTGTCTGCTGAAAGTACCCTCACTTTTTCTTTCCACCTCATTGACTCTCTAACACATTTCTAAACATATCTTTGCCTCTCCCTTGTCTATAGTTCGTAAGTCTCTTTGTCCCTTCAATATTAATTTTTCAACTCTATCAATTTATTATTTGCAGTCACTTTGTAGAGTGCTCCAGGACACAGCTATACAAAAATAATATAATAAATATAGGCATGACTTTCACTGTTTGGAGGTGAAACCTTTTGAAGTCAGCTAGAGCTGCCCCTGAACAATGGTTTTAGGTCCCCATACAGAAAACCTTTTACTCAGTTTCTATGGGACATGGTTATTTTACCTTGTACTTTCTGTGAGCATTTTTTTCATTTGTAGAATCAGTTGCCGAACACAAATGCATACAGGATATTAGCTAATCCCCTCGAATTGTTTTTCTTATTGACTATTATTTCATGTTGAGCTTTCTTCAACAGGAATTTTTGAATCCAGCTTTTTAATTTTTAATTCAAATTAGATATCCTGGGAAATATGCCTCTGTATTAAAGTTTGATGACTTTACGCTGGCAAAAAGTGGAATGTGTTTGCTGGAGTTCCAATGAGCACTTCGTCAGTAATTTAAGTTCCAACAAGCAAATCCCAGGGCATTTACTAGATCCGGTCATAAAGAATGCCACTTCCCCTCTGCTTGAGATAACATGAAAATGTGTAAGTGTAGTTTGTAGACAGAATTGTTCTAGAGTAACAGGAATCTGAGAGAAAATATTATGAAATCATATGCACGCTATTCTTTTTTATAACATTTAAGTCAAAGATTAAGACTTTATGTAGGTGTATGGGTTTCAAAAGATCTCTTTATGTCACTGGAAAAGTTGCCAACTGTTCTAGTATGATGGGAAAAGAGACACCATGGCACCTCTTCCAAATAAAACATGTGTTTTATTGATCTCGGCCACTGAATGTGTTCTGATCTTCTCAGGGTGCGAGACTTAGCTCAAAATATGCACACATTGGAGGAGCTGCTAGTTTATGGAAGTAGCTACCTGCTTAGTGGTCAGCCACAAAAATTAAGTATTTGTTTTATACTACCTACAGTCAAATCATGTAGCAGTATGGCTGACTAGCAAATGCTTTTCCAAATCCCTTACATACCTACAACAAGAGAAAGTGGCAAGGCAAGTAGTCAAGATCTTTTTTTGCAGTTACACAGAAGTTACACATTCACAGTTATTATCAGCTCCTTTTCCTAGAGGAGAAGGCCAAGTCTTTCACTTAGAGATTAAACAAGGCCTTATTTAAAACCAGTGAAAAGTAAATATCTAACCCCTGCTTTACTGTTTCCAGGGGATTTGAGCAGCAGACTGTAAATGACATTAAATGACATCTTAAGGGGGTAGGAGAGTTATTAAATACATTCTGTGGAAGGTTTCTTCTGTTTAGATGAAAAATTCTAGAGTTTTTTTGCTAAATTGGACAGTATTATTAGTAACACAGTCAAGGGAAATTAAATAAGAGCCCTTCTAAAAATTACTTTTCATAGGAACTTACATTAAACACAGCCTTTCTTCTGTTTTCAGTGAAGAAGGTTGTTTTTATCAGCTGAGAAACAATTTTAATGGTAGCAATAAGCTCTGCCATCCCAGACTGATTATCAGAGATAGCCAAAAAATCAACTCCACAAAGGACAATAAGAGGAGCTAATTTACACTCTTCTCCAAGCTAAGACGAGCAAGGAAGGAGATACGGCTGAGTCATAATTTCTTTTCTGTACTTCTGTGGAGGTAGTTCAGCTATTAGCATAATGAAATGCTGTGTTGTAATGTCTGTCTTCAGTCAGCCAACATCCTGCCTGCTCCCCATGAGGTACTGCCTTGTAGCACACTTTAAATAAAAAGAAATAGTCAAAAATATAATAAGCAAACTAGTTAGTTTAATCAGTATAATTTGCAAGTGTCCTTTAGTGCTTTTAAGAGTTGGTCATTTAAATTAGAACTGCAAGTTCAGATTTTATCCAAGAAAGGGCATGCAAACAATGATGTCTGGAATGGGTGTACAGCAGAGTCCACATAAAGGCACACGATGCTTTCTTTCTGCTCTTATACATAAAAAACGTGGTAATTTATAAGGAAAGCCTTGTTATTGTTTGAAAGCCCAGGAAAGAGATTAGATATCAAGAAAATAAGCAATTTTGTTCTCTGAAGCTTGTAATTTTGGGGTGACGAGAAGTTTATTTTTAGAAAGACTATGAAGGTAAGAAGAAATGATGTCCCAAAGAATCTTCTGGAACTTTCTGTCCAAGGAAGCTTTAACTGTCAATGATAGTCTGCTTTGAAGCAAATTAGAGTCATATTAATCAAGTCAAACTTCAAAGTACTGCAATCACTTTAGTGACAGTGGTTCATATAATAGTTTTAATAGAGGGATTGAACATTTTTTTAATATAATAAAGTATGAAAGAAGCTGAAAGACACTGTCTCCCACAGCATTCTCCTAACAAAACTGGTTGCCCATGGCTTGGATGGGTATACTCTTCACTGGGTGAAAAACTGGTTGGAAGTTTTTCAAAATACAGTATATAACAGCTACTGTAGTCAGAGTCCAGGTGCACAGGCATGATGGACAGTGCACATTCAAGTTCAGCATGGGACTGAGAACTCAAAGGCTGCCTTTGAACAAGGCAGGTATTTTAACTCAGTTTCACTGTGACTGCTTTCTTATTTCAATGCCAACTCAAAAAAGCATTTAAGCATGTCTTAAGCCATAAATTCTCAAGATTCTTGTCAAAATGCCCCATATATTCAAGAAAATGTGGGCCAAATGTTGAACACATACATACCTACATCTCAGAACTAGATGACCCAGACACATCTTGAAGTGTTTAGTTGAATAAAAAGCATAAAGTTCTGTTCCAAATACAAAATCTACTTAACTGATACTTCTCTGCCTGATATATCTATTACTCTTGCAACGCTTCATACTATGCAGCAGAGCAGCTTATGCCAGGACTATTCAGTTCAGCAAGATCACCCAAAGAGACATGAATTTCATAGAATCATCGAGGTTGGAAGAGACCTTCAAGATCATCCAGTCCAACCGCCTAACTACATCACCACCAAAACATGTCATCCAGCGCCACATCTGGATGCCTTGAACACCTCCAGGAAATTTACCTAATTTACCTTCACGCACATGCAGGCAGGACTAGAGAGCAGTACAGGTTCCCTTCCTCCTCCTTCTCTTTCCCTGTGTTTTCCTCACAAAACTCACAATACTTCCTTACCTTCATAGACAATAGTTACGGCCATAGTTATGATAGTTTGTGATCCACAGAGATCCAGATATTTTAGGAAAACTTCTGATTTGATGCTGAACGATAGCAAAGCAACTGAATGGGTCTACAAAGAGGTGTATAGTTAATCAATCTCTCTGAAGAATACGAATACTCTTATCTTGGATCCAATTCAATTCCCACGAAAGAGGGATGACTTGGAGCTGTGATATCCGACAATGACACCATTGTTACTGAAATATGGAAGGATAAACACAGTAACACAACAGTAAAATAAGAAGCATTTTAAAATGTCATGGTCTACAAAAGAATGGGCAATGTATAGATTTGTCATGATCATAAGAGATAGTAGATTGCGTCCTTTGTATAATAGTTTCAGATTTCATTACCAAGAAGAATGTAAAAAACAGGCACAGAAGGACCAATTGCAATTCTGTCAAATCATTGTAATGCTTTACTATATGCTATTACAAAATGTTGGGCAAGAAACAAGCATAAATTAGCCAGATTCCATCTTCGTAACATTTCTAGCGGTTTGTGTCAGTATTCATGTAGGAAGTCTTTAATCTGTATATCTGTATGTGCAGAATAAGAATGAAATACTAGTATTTCATATTAAAATTATCTGCTATTCCTGTCCTGTTGTATATTTTCCCTCAGACATTTTACTTGTTTTTAAAATACCAGAAGGCAAGTAGTCAATGATTGCAAATTCTACTTGGAAAGAGAAGACTCCTCTGTATCAGAACATTACAGTGAGCACCTGACACCCAATACTGTATTTCTGGTGACTCCTTTGTCTCAAAAAAGGAACAAACTTGCACTGTTCATTAGACAAGAGCAACAATTTTATAATGAGTGCCCAATGAATCTTGTTTTGCAGAAAAGACATTCTTCCACCTACCAGAGATTCATAACCTTTCTACCAGATTAAACCAGAAGGGTGCAATTGATTAATCACCTTTATCTTTTATTTTTAGTCAGTGAATGAAGAACCCATGATTGTGACAAGATCCCATACTGCAGCCCTCCTTTCAGAGTAAATTACAGGCAAAATTATAAACCAGCAAAAATAGAGGTTCATAATGGAGATGACAGACTTTTAATTATGCAGGGCATGAAGAGCAATGCTGTAATAAAATTAGTGGAAAAAAATAATGTGTCATGTAGTCTACTATGTGCCTGAAGACGACTTCACTATAAATGAACCAATAAGCTTCGTTATAATTGCTCAGAAGTTAACTGTCTTAGGACCTTTAAGGATGAAAGGACTTTATACCTTAAATTCATACATGTATTTTGACTAATTGTGATTTGAACAACCTCTGAGAGACAGGTAAAGATAATGAATATTGCTGATTCACAGATATGCAAGCTGTTTTTGTAAGTCTGATGTAGCCAAGTCTTAAAACTGAATAGACACTTCAACGTAAGCATCTGACTTTAGCAGACTAAGCTTTGATTCAAGCACCAAACTGCTGAGTGGCCAGTAGGAAGATATAAGGTACTACCTTCGAACATCAACATTCAAATTCTCCGATTCTGCCTACACAAGCATGTAATCTGGCCCAACAGGCACCACTATTAAATCAAAGCTGTTAAAGCCCCTACATTTGCATCATGGGTTGCTTTGGTGTTTTTTTACTACATTTAAGCTGCTTTCTGGACTTGACATCACTACCACACAAATTTAACCTGTCCAGAGGACCATTTGTAAAGTTCAGTCACTGATCTACAGTTCAGCTGATCTACATTGGTCATTTTGACTCTAGTATTTCACAGGCTGAGATGGTAAATTAATTCCATTATGAAATTGAAAAATTCTGTAAATAACGTTTGCTATTATGCTCTGCTGAACATTAGTCAGAAGTGTGTAATTTTCATTTACACATGCATTCCCTCTGTGTGTGTACATATGATTGCAGGATAATGGAGAACTATATTTGAGCACTTAATCACCGACAACAATAAAACTCCTCCCAAGTTTAGTCATTTGCATTTCAACATAGCCTAAGCGCTGAACAAAATATTGCTCACTGTGAATTTAGTAGGGTGAAAGGAATACCAGAGACTCGGATGTATAGTTTGTCTGTTTTCTTGAAAAGTGGTTTTCTTGACAGCAGAGAATGGCAGTTAAAATACAGTACGACTTATTAATTGATTCTAGCATGCCAGAGGCTGAGCATGTATTCAAACTTGCCAGAAGCCACATAGTCAGAGCCTCAGGCTCCCAAAGTGGAAAAAAAAATAAAAATCAACAAGTTCTATAATGGGAATTTACGGGGAGAATAGAGAGATGAAGCGAATGCTATTATGAAAGGTTCTAACCCTAGCAGAAATATTATTGCTTGGTAAGATTGCAAGAATCTCAGTGTGTCTGCAAGAGAAGGTTTTGCAAAGCGTCTTTGCAGACATTTGAGGAGGAGTCAATTTGTGGAGATACTCTTTACCAACAGCTTCTTCAGATACCTTTTTGTTTCCTTTGGGCCCTAAATAATTTGTTTTTGCCTGCAAGTTAAGAGCAATTCTACTAAAATAAAATAATTTCTGCATGTCTTTCCAAATGATCTTCAAAACATCAAGCACTGTCATAGATGCTTGAAAACAGAAAGGTATCTTCATAAAAATGCAAATTATTCCAGTTACAAAAGCAGAGTCACGCAGAGCAAGGGATTTCTCAGTTATAGCTCTTGTGTGCCACTCAACATTCCTACAGAGACAAGAGAGGAGAACACAACAATTTAAATAATACTGACCTCCATTCCCTTTATAATTCCTAATAGCATGAGTATTAAAGACATTAAAATGAATATACCTCATACAAAAGTAGCATATGTTGTAAGAGAAGCTTTTGATTAGAGTTCCTATAAATACACTACCATATATTTTTCACCAGAATTTTGTAATTCAGACACAGACGTTGAAAATTATCTTAACCACTACATGACAGCTAGGTCTCAACCTTGATTACTCATGCAATAGTAGGTAAAGATCACAGTATTTCAAGACATACAAGAAAACAGGCCAAATATCACTCAGTTTCTACCCTTTGGACAAGCAATCTGGAGCTGTTATAATTAGTTACCTCAATATAAATACCCTGCATTATCTCTGGATCTCAAAACACTCCACAAGTGAAATCCTAGTTTCACAAATAAGGAAATAGATACACAGTGAAGGAATGGATTTAATTACTGACATTCAGTATGCTAGAACAAGGACCTGTACCTATTTCCCATGTGTTAGTTTGATATACTCGTCCTCTTCAGAGTTGCCTTTGAGTTTAGATCCCAACCAGATTGTAGACTATAGTGAAGCAGCATCAAGAGGACTAATTTATATGTCTGCCTTAATTTAGACAGGGCACATCACCTCTGAGAAGCCTAATCCAGAATCTAATAATCATTCAGATGAAAAGGAGCTAGCCTTATCTTGTGCATACAGTAGTCCAATATACATAAAACTACAAGCATCTTTACTCCACCTATCAGCGCAATTAGTCAGACAAAACCAAAATATTCTAGCTGATCAAACGATAGGCTCTAAAGTTTTTTGGATGCTGTTTACAAAGGCTATGCTGTTTAGTGCAGAATCTGAATTTCATAACACTTTATTAAATTACAGACTTTGGAAAATATCTAATATTGGAGAAAAATGGAGTAATATTTCTGTGAGCATGGTCTTCTCTCTCCTGTTTTGAGGTATACAAGTAGCAGTTATTAAGGTCAAGAGGTCAGTGGAAGTGACATATAGAATCATAGAATGGCTTGGGTTGGAAGGGACCTTAAAGATGATCTAGTTCCAACCTCCCTGCAATGGACAGGGACATCTTCCACTAGACACTGTTCCAGTATCTCACTACCCTCACAGTAAAGAATTTCTTCCTAATATCTAAGGTAAATCTACTCTTAGTTTGAAACCATTACCTCTTGTCCTGTTGTTCTATGCCCTTTCAAAATGTCCCTCTCCAGCTTTCCTGTAGCCCATTCAGATACTTTATAACTGCTATAATGTCTCCCTGGAACCTTCTCTGCTCTAGGCTGAACAACACCAGCTCTCTCAGCCTGTCATCATAAGAGAGGTGCTCCAGCCCTCTGATCATCTTTGTGACCCTCCTCTGGACTCTGTCCAACATCTCTGTCCTTCTTATGTTGGGGCCCCCATAACTGGACACAGTTCTCTAGGTGGGGTCTCATGAGAGTGGAGTAGAGGGGAACAATCACCTCCCTTGACCTGCTGGTCACGCTTCTTTTAATGCAGCCCAGGATATGGTTGGCATTCTGGGCTGTAAGGGCACATTGACAGCTCATGTTGAGTTTATCAACCAACACACCCAAGTCCTTCTCCTCTGGGCTGTTCTCAATCCAATCTCTGCCCAGCCTGTATCTGTGCATGGGATTGCCCTGACCCAGGTGCAGGACCTTGCACTTGGCCTTGTCAAACTTCGTGTCATTTGCACAGGCATACCTCAATATCAACTAAAAAAAAATCAGCTATAACTACAGGCAGCATAATTTAGTTTTCAAAAGCACTGCATGTCAGAGAGATTTCTCTCTGTATTTTGAGGATAAGTCTGTATATCCAAGGGACAGCCATGCTGGTTTGGCAGTGTTGCAGAATTAGTAATTGCACAGCAGTAACAGGAAATGCTGACTGCACATTTAACAGATTAAAAATACTGATAGCTGCTTACATTTTTGATACACTGTCATTCAAAATTCTTTCCTTCACATAACCTGGGGACTGCAGCCTTCCTCAGAATGCCTCACTCATCTCTGTATTTAAAGACTGGACATGCCACAAAGTCCTGTGAGTTGCCATGAAAGAAGCAGGTGCCTTTGTACCTGTGCTGTGGTGGCAGGCTATGAGAGAAGACCCATGTCAAACCCCAGGAGAACAGGCATTTCCTGGAAAGGGTTTTATTTGTAACAATAATTTCCCTAATTTCAAAACAAGTTTCTCTCTAAATGATGTAATGTAGAGTGGTGATTCAGGAGGTTCATTTATAGTCTGTGTATGACAAAAATAGAATGGAGTAAGTTGCCTATGACTACACATAGCATTCCCAGATATCTTGTACTTGGATGTGGATTACACTGATAACAATATTTTTATAATTTATAGGCATCTATATGAATATACATGAAGTCATAATTAAAAAATATAGCTAAGGGAAAACATCTTTCTTTTTCTTCCAGAAGAAATTTTAGTGAAGTGCATCTTTTTATAACTGGGTGAGTTTTATGTTTATTTTCATTTGCTATGCACAGCTTTAAAAATGAGTGAAGATTCAGCAAATTTTTGGCAGAATTTGTCATACACAATTCTCAGAATAAGCCAGTTTCCAGAAGTCTGAATGATCCTGGCCATCACAGCCATCAGCCTAATCTCTGTTTATCAGGTTTTTTTAATGAAGATTTCAGGCTAAAGAAAGAAACAAAACCACAAAAAACCCACAACAAGACAAAAACCAAAAACCAACCAAATAAACACTGAAAGAAAAAGCCACAGCCTTTGAAAAGCTATAGTAAAGTACATTCAGGAAACACCACAAAATACCCAACCCTCTGTCTGCAGTTTGAGACTTATGCCCATTTTCCCTCTCCCATGAGGATCTTATGTCCTGGAATTGCCTGAATGGAATAAAATTCATAATCTACTTCCAACAAGAAATGCAGTCTGTCCAGCATCATACAGAGGGCATTAAATTCCTGTCCAGTAGTTTTCCTCAAATTGTTAATGCTTACACTCCCTATTCTATGACAGTATACCTTTTCATTCCTGACATCCATTATATTTTATTATCTATGAAATTATTTTATGAAGGCTGAACACAGCATCTGTGCAGTCTTCCACACAGTGTGTACAAGATATATACACAGACAGACCTCGAGATCTAGGCACTTTATTCTTTACATACAGGTTAAAAGATGGGGAAAAAATATAATAGATGATTTTTGCAGTGATCCTTTGGGATTTGAAGAAGGTACCTTACGATATAAGAAAGGGTATGCAATTGAAGTATATTATTATATAGAAGTATTTAAAACTTGGAAAAATAATCAAAAATTGTGTTGCTATCAGGTGTTCAATAATGAGAACACTGCGAACTTACACTTGAGTTACACCTGTGATCAGACCCATTTCTTATATGTATCACAGGGAAAATGGAGAAAAAATCCTTAGTTCAAATAGATACCACGTTTACTTATTTTAAAACAGTACTACTCATTATATAAAAACAATATTTTCAACATTGATGCTAGTGAGAGTATATAATCTTTCTTCCCCCAAAATGTTGACAATGTTCTTTTTAGCTGAATATTACAGCAACAAAGACCCCCTTTAAGGATTGCATCAGTAAAGTCCCACTAAAGAATTTTTTTTGGGGGTAATGAATATATTCATGCACGTATCACAGACAAACTAGCTGAAGAATAAATATGCAAAGGTCATGGTAATGAGCCCTGATAGCTCAACATCTATTCAGCTATTGGCAACTGGTAAAACAGAGTGAGCCTGCACTGTAGGAATCAAGTGCTACTGTCATGGGTGTCACAATTCCACTGCCTCCATAAGTTCAGACCACCTGACACCATCAAAATCACCCATTCAGAAGTTTAATTTTAGTTTACGAATCTGATTGCCTAGTTCAAAGCTGCTCAAGTAATTGAAGAAATAATCATCAGCAAGGAGTGAATGGCCAAAAATCCCAGATAGAGCTCAGGAAAAAACACCACAAATACCCTTCTTAATCTTAAAACTTCATATGTGGGAATGTCATTACTCAGTTACAAAGGCAGCAGTGCCACAGGTATAAAATCTTAAACACTCTCTCCACATGTTATTGTGTTTTAAGCTCTACTAACACTCACAGAAAGGGACTTATTTTTATTTGGAAAAATTAGCCTTGAGAAACATAGTGGCAGTCTCAAGTACCAGATACATTTTATAGCATTAAGTAAATTGCAATTCTTCAGACACACTGTTGTGGTTTTCTCCTCAGGGTTATTATCCTGGAATAATGGAACAGCCTCTTGTCTTAAAACCTGGAAAGTCCTACATAACAAAAGGTTTACATTTCAATTACTAGCTTCATTTACCCATAGGAAGCAAATATTTGAATATCAACTTTCTGCAGTGTGCTTCCATGTGCTGGTTGAAACTTTTTGAAAACCACTGCGTTAGAAATATTTACTGTCTAAAATAAGTGTGTCAAAACTACAAAGCCAATACTACTCCTCTTTTTTTTAGATTTTGAGGAAAGCCACATGATGCCTATATGCCTTTGTACCACGTTTCAGAGTGGTTCAATCATAAGATGATTTTACTGGTTAATTATCTGCCTATCAATGCAGTGTGTGATCATGGTAGTTTGCTCAGTATTGTGATATTTTGCTGTCATGCTGGCCTAAAGAATTCCAAAGCATTTTCTTTCATGTTAAATTGCAATGATTTTGCTCTGAATGATCAGACCAGTTAGAATCACCATAGTAGTCTTTTTACTTAAAAATAAGAAAATAGACTATATATGTAAATAAAGCACCTGGATTTCCAATGGTTCACACTTATTTTCAATAACACATTTTAGGAGGTAGTTCATATGTGGGGAAGGAGGCAATTCAAAAGCAACCAGCCAAATTTTATTTTAAACTGAAAAAGTTAACACTGCATAGTCAGAGATTAGAGTGGACAAAATTGCTGAATTTCCAATTAAGAAGAATTCTGCAGGATTGCCCTAGCTCCCGGAAGGAAAAAAAGCATGGGATCTTTAAGGCTTAAGGCAATTAATTGTCTGAGTAACTTCGGAGGGGCAGAATCAGGAAATCAGTCACTGATTTCCACTTGGACATTGAGCCAATGTTCACAACTCTGAGTGCAACCATCCATTTCTACTTGCCTGACCACTCTGCACCTCAGAGTTTTGAATGATAAAGGGATTAAATAAAATTCCTAACAGAATACAGAGCTGTATATAAAACCTTAATTTCAATAGGCTTTAAATCAAACTCTTACAGATGGGTTAATATACATTATTCCCCAGTCATTTGTCCCCAGAAATGCCCAGTTTCACAGAACAAACACCTCATTCTATCAAAAGGGCTGTTTCACCTGCATTTCACCAACATTTGAGGGAAATGCAAATGGGAAACGAAACCCAGACCACTCAAAATCTTTTAATAATGCTACAGAACCATTTACATCTAACCTGAACACTGCACTTCTCTAGCAGTTGTTTGAATTCAACTTACTGCACTTAACGTGTTTCTGTGAATTTGTAATGCACACATACAAATATAGATACAAATAGCTACCCTGGAGTACTAAATGATGCTGGCCATATAAAATGAAAATTGTTCTTTAAGCCTCATAGGAATTAGTAGGAGTTGTATTCCTGAAAAAGACTTCATAGTTCGTCTTTATGGTCATTAGCGCTAGATTTTATGGTCATTATTCCCAGAAAAAGATACTGTTGTTAAATTTTGCTGATCAGAGCCAGCAGTTTGCTACAGATCAGATGATGATCATTTACGTGTTTATAGGCCAACGAAACTCAGAAGTTAAACACTCCATTAATTTACAGGGCAAGATTCTCACAGGATGAAATAATGCGGGTACATTAGTTTCCATCCATTTAGGTCAATTAGGTATCCGAGTCCCTGGCAACTAGCTTCAGATCAGGGACCTAAAATGTAGCTATTCAAACACCTTCAGACACTAAGCTAATTTGAAGCACTCCAGCAAACCGTGCAGACTTGAGTGTAACTACTAAATATTTTTAAAATTAGCAATGAACCAGAAATCAAAAAATTTCATAGTTTTGAAATTTTTCAACTAAAATCTGTCACAATTTATTTTTGCTAAGATATCATTTTCTACCTGATGCTCAGATCGTGCTGGACTCTAGGTTTGCTTTCAGAAGACTTTAGTTAAGTCATGACCTCAACTCTTCTTTCCATTTGACTGGATTTTGGAAAGAGCATTTCAGTAGTGAAATGGATTTTTTTTCCCCCCCAAACAGCTTAGAAACTCAATCTTGGGACTACTGATGTTAAAAACCTGTAAGATGATTTCTTAGCATGAGCTTCCTAAAGCCCCTTTGTGGTATGAACTACTGAAAGAGTAAGTTAAACTTTCACAGTCAAACATTCACTTGGGTTTCTTGTGAAACCATGAAAGGATAACAACTCCAAGAATACTGTGAAATCCTTCGCACCTTGAAAATGATAAGAATTTTGATTTTGAAAGCCAGAAGAATGACTGAAATACTTCAACATGGTTTAACAGGTCTTTGTACTGGCCTTTCGAGAGACTGTAACTAAAGCTACTCTAAAAAAATATATGGAAGGTTTGCCACTGGGGGCTAGAAAAATGTAACTTGTACCCATTTGTGCCATCTATAATATGTAATATTAAATACAGCTAAAATTAAACCTAAACAAGAAATAATATTTCTCCAAAACTGACATTTCAACATGCATCCTGCTCTGACTCAGGATAAAAGCAGAACCTTATGCAGATTTCTGTGAAAAATCAAGAGGTGGAGAAGACTTTTTTTAGAAAAACCTGATGAAATGTTATGGTAGCATCCTACGGTCATCACGGAGGGAACAGCTGTTATGGCATAAGGATTGAAATATACAGCGATAAGGTACTTAATGCCTGCTTTGCCTCAGTCCTTAGCAGTAGGAGCAATTGTTCTCCAGGTATTCAGACGCCTGAGCTGGAAGACAGGGAGCAGAATGGAGCACACATAATCCAATGACTAGTGACCTGCTAGTGACCATTTAGCCCACAACAATGTCTGAAATGGGAGAAGGACACAGTAATGGTATGAAGCCAGGTTACCACATCCTAGATGTTTGGATGTTTTAGGTTGCAGGTCACCCTAAGAACCTAGTCAAAATCTTTTGCAAGGTGAATAGGACATTTGCAAAGACTTTTAAGGACATCATTTTAAAAGAAAGGTCATGGAGAGGACAAGTCCAATTTAAAAAGCTATTCAAAGCAGCTCACTATTATTTGTAAAGGGACTCTGTCAAGATTAACCTTTGCCACAATTAGTATGCTTTTACCCAAGGCCTGATTGCAAAATGGCTATTTGTTAAAAGAAAAATAGCTGTGAAAATTATTCTGTGGGATACACAGACATTTGTTTTGAGTGAGAAAATACTTCAAAATTCATCAGAATAGCTGCATACCTTGTGATATTGTGTGAGAAAACTCTTTACAACCTATTTTGCAAGTTGAAGCAATCTCTTTTTATTATTAGATTATGTAAATGTTTGTGATGCCAACTGAACTGTGTCTGCAGTCTGAGAAACAACAACTTCTAAGCAGATCATAGCCGGCACTGACATTCTGAGCATGTGTGTGAACAGCCAAGACAGATACTCACGTGTTCAGAAACATTATATTTTGATGCAGATTTTAACCCTCTAGTGCATGGCCCTTCCAGGTGTTTCTCTCTAATGATGATGCAGGCAAAAAAGGTTTTCCTGAACAATTGTATTTCATCCCTCCTGTGTTTCATGACAGTCAATCCCAACTCTGACCTCAGATATGGCTGCAAAGCTGTCCACAGCAGGTACTGTACTGAAGGCTACTGAACCAGTGCCACAGTTGCAGCTGGCACTTGGCAGGTACTAAGTGACAGATGGCCACGATCTCAACCAGCTACATAGAGCACTTTGAAAGAGAGACATATGTCAGTTTACTGTGCTTTGAATCTTTGTGAACACAAAAAACTCTCAGGTTCAGATACCTTCCCTAAAACATGCATTTAACTCAAGCCTTTAACAAACAAGAATTGTGAAAACACAAAAAGTTCAGCAGGTCAAAAAATTAAATTGCATCCCAGATCAAAGCAATACAACCCAAAGATCTATGATTATAAGATGAAAGTCATTAGACCACACTTTTTAGAGTAGAAAACTTTGAAAGGAATGGTAATATAAGATGATGATAAACAAATAAGCTATAATTTCTAACATGCCTCCAGAGCATATTTAACCATTGCATCTCTTGACCAACTATATTCCCTAGTACTACTTCTCAGAAAAATCCTTACATTCTCTTCACATTTAAATAAAGCACTGGGAGAAAAGCTCTCTATTTCTAAGCATACAATCCTCTGCCTACATACTGAAAAATCTTCACCAAAACAAATTCTCGGACAGAGGACCTGGGGTATTCTGAAGCCACTGGCTTTGGAGAAGTGGTCCTGTGGAGATCCCAGCACACAAAAAAAAGTACCAAAGGCCTTTTCTTGCTTGCTTTCTAAATTTAAAAATCATGTTAAAGTCTGTCTACATTCTGTAAGCTTATGTAGTTCATGTTTGGAAGGTTCTTATTTTCAGACTGATATTTGTATATTTTAACATGACTTCCAGGGATTTAATGTAAAAGATCACAATAGATTCAGGGTGAGCAACAGTGTTCTGTACAGCTTAATAGTTACTGGCACTTAGAGGGATGAGTGCAGGTATGGTAGACTATACATTTTTTCTTGATGCTTATTTGCAGTGACTTATAAAACTGCTGATGCATGGGAATCCCTACTGAAGCACATCAATAACATTTATATAGCAGAATATTGCTCTTAAAATATATTAAATATGCTAGGAGATTATTATGTATAAATAGCAAAACAGTCTTCAATAGCACACAAGCATGATGCAAACAGCTCATACCTTACACAATATCACAACTCTAGAAAAAGGTTCATATACAGGAAAACAAAGGTGAAATAATCAGGTTAGTTATTCATTATTGTGTGAAATTAGAGCCCTCAATTGTAAAATTGCAATCAATTTCATGAGTTACTACACTCCTAGGAGCAGTCCCAAGGAAGTCTGTAAAACCACTGTACATATTTCTACCTATGAGTTACAAAAACATTTCCAGGCCCAAAGCTGTATTAATGTTGAAGTGAAATATAGGTCACAAGAAGTGGAAGCATTTCTGCCAGCATTGGCATCATGGAGACTCCCCTATGCACTGAATGATTATATTACTTCTGGGATCCATTCTCTTCCCTCAACAAGTAGTCAGACTTAATTCTACTGAAGATCCAGAAGCTAGAAATGATTTTGTGTAGCTCAGTGAAGATCATTTTCTATTCTGCTTCATTGTTCAAGCTGAAGGATCACCAAAACCCTTCACTACCTGCTCCCATCCTGCCATGCATGACCGCAAGAGCCCAGGAGGCAGAATAGGAAATGACATTCTTTTTGCCTAGATCACAACCACCCAAAATGTATTTATTTGCTTCTTTTCTCCATTTCTCTTAGTTATAGACAGATTGTTTGCTAAGAAAATTACTGCAATACATGTTCATTTCTGTCTTCATGGTCTCTAACCCAATGACTGATGTTGAAGTAGTATGTAGTGTGCTTTTGTCAGCAGCCTTGATATGGTGTGATACTGCTAGTTGCCAGTGTTCCCTACACTCTTCAATAACTACTTATGCTGTGCTTTAAGTTTACTGTTATAGCCCAGATTGACCAATTTCAAACAGGAAAGACTCCTGACACAGCAAGCAGAGATACCCTTAGACAATTTACCTTCAACAATCCGCTTTCTTTAGCTTGTTTGCATTTGGTAAAAATGTGCTTTACAATTACTTTGTTTTCCACTTTTTACACTGTCTCCTTTTCCTTACGGAGAGTTTTGGATAATGTCTTCAGTAGAATAACCTGCTGCAATTTGTAGCCTTGCAAACTGCCCTGTATCAGTATTCTCATCTCTTCCCAAAATGGATTTTGTCTCAGTCTGAACAAGAGCAGTTGTGGTGCTCTATTTCTGCATGCAACCCTGAAAATCTAGCCTACTGTATCTTCTGCAGTTCATGGTCTTCTTGGAAGCAATACATCCCTTGTTCTACTACATCAGCTGGTCTTAAAGATTGTCACAGAACAAAATTGTGTGTACACAGTACAACTTTTTCTTTTCAGTGGTCAGGTTACAGTCCTTATACTGTTAACAGCTTTACTTATTGTTGTAGATGCTAATTCCTTCAAATGCAGAGGTCTCAGGTTTAATAACCTCTTTGAAGGTTTTCAGCATTACTCCAGTCCAAAGCCTTGCTGAAGATGCCCCTGTTGGACCAATGCTTCCACAAAGCTTCCTCACTGCTTCTCCCACCAGCATCAGATTCTAGAGACTCCCTCTGATGTGCCAAAACACTATCAAAAGGCTTCATGGACGTTATAGGATGAAATTACTCTGCTCATAGATGCCACAGGTATCTGTCTTCTACTGTTTTCAGTGTCATCACAGTGCCCAGAAGGTGCAGCTAATACCTCAGTGGTCAGCAGACCTTCCTTTGATGATGGCTGTGATACTTGCATGTGTGGAGTAGTGCCCCTCCAGGGCAACATGAAATTTGATCTAGCCTTCTTTCTTGAACATGAAATAATGTTCTTTTCAGGACACCGAGCAGTATGACATCTATCAAAAATCTTTTATGCATGGCATTTGGTAACATAATGTATTGTACTTTTAGCTTACCTGGTGTGACAATTTCATTACAGCCTTTGCTACAAATTAGCATGGTCAGGGTCATACTGGGAAAGACTACGTGGTAACCATGGAAGGATTGGAAGGATTTTTTCTATCAGCTTTCAGTTGAATTTACCTTTATGATCTCAGATTGCTGATTAATAAGTTAAAACAAAAGGTTTGTGAATCATCTTTGTTAGATTTATGTAGAAAATCTTATGAACTTTCAGTTAGAAAGAAAAATAGAGGCAGATTTGCATCATGCAGTGAGCATACGTTGCCAAAGCAACAAAACCAGGTGAAGAAACAAAATTAACATATTAGTTTGGCAAATGGTAAATTATTAATTATTTTAGTACTTTAATTGATACAGGTTGTTTGGTATGCTTTAATGGATATTAATTAATAAATTTATAAGCAAATATATGTTGAAGATTCTATTTGTTTTTATTTTAGCTCAAGATCTCATCTGAAACTCTTTAAAGACATGTACTAAAACAATTGCAACAGGTACTATAAGTTTCAGCATGAATTGCCATAGCTAAAGGTGTTCAAACACTGACCATGTTGAAGAACATGCAGGTGAAATAATGCAGGTTAGTTAAACCACAAACAATGACAGACTGCTGAGTTTATGAATACTATGCTGTTTTGTGCAAACTACCCTAAAGGTTATTTTTAGAATACAAAGGGAAGTATTGTTCAGTTGAGAAAAAGATAAACTTCTAAGGGCCATATTAAATGTTTTGAAGAAAATATTGTTTTTCTTCTTGCCTCAGGGAGTTTTGCAGTTATTTTGCTATGAAAGACGGTCCCCAAGCGTGATCAAGATGCTAGGAAATTATCAGTGCTTTCTGCCAGCTCACAATAAACCATCAAATTAAATATGAAGTTTAAATGAAAAGGTCATAACTCCCACCTTAATTTCATAAAAGAAATTAAAACAAGCTGTCCAATGACTGAAACCTCTAATATGACACTAGGCAAAAGGAGGTGAGTCAAATAGGCAGATATTTAATTTTAAGGTATAATAGGGACACATAATCAGTGACAGCCTTCAAATGATTAGAGAAACAGCTATTCATGTCATAATTTCAGTCCTAGCCAGTTTATTTTACCTTTGCTACTACACTACTTTTATTCAATAGACCTTCTTATGTCTCTCTCTTTTTATTTTGGATGGCTTCAAGGTAAGCACCATAACTGACAAGAAATATGAGATAAATTTCTACATGTAGATATTGACACAAAATACCCATCCAATGTAGGTTTCCTCCCCTTCCTCCATGCCCTTTCTGTCTATTATATTTTAGGTCTGCAATAATTCTCATTGCTGGGTTTACTTCTATGCACACTCCAGTGCTTTACAAGAAAGATAAGATAATTGTTCCATGTCTAGTTAATAATAACCCGAGTTTCTATTAAAAATATGGTAATGAAATTACTTATTTTGGCCTTTCCTCATTTCACTGTATATTCTTGAAGTATCTAAAGTACTGCTTACTTACACTTGAAAGCAGTGATGCTGAACTACCAAAGCAAAGTTTGAGGTGATTAACCTCATCTCCCATTTTTGACTCCAGATGGAAAAAGAACAAATTGGGATTTCTTAAATACAGGCATTTAGGAGTTCTGCGAATAAAACCTTCCCTCACCGCTGTGAAAAAAAATGTTTATTTCAAACTATGCTGCTTTCAAAAAGAATCAGATTTTTTTCCACACTTTTCCTTTGAAATTGTAGACATAGCCACAGATCACTGACAAAGGAAGAAGCTGTGTGCATAGCAGCTGGGTAACAAATATCACAGCTGGAGGAAAAAGAATAAAAAAAGACAATGAATATTCAGAACATTCAGAAATTCTTTCCTGTTCTACTGGACAGGGTGCTTCACAGTTATGACTATTGGAGACCTAGAATAATTACAAATTCGTATTATACTTTCTGCCTCAGACATCTGTGTGTACTGTTAACAAAAATTAAGATAAATGGGGTGTCTGTGATTTGCCACACTGGAATTAGCATACTCTAGCACAGATAACTGTGCAGAATATGCAGAAAAACTTGATAAAGCAGCAGGTGGCTTATAATATTTTTTCTTATTTCTATCAGCACAAACAAGATAGAAGACATTGTCTCCAAGCCTATAGGTTTGTAAATTTGAGTGCTATCATTTATAACTTCCTAACAGGACTTTTCAAAAAGAGCACATGATATTGGTAGTGTTTCAGCACCACTGCTGATCACTGAAGAAAGATACTAAGGCAAAGAGCAGGAGATTCCTTTTTTAAGGTTTGATTTACAAATCTACCAGTTGTGACACTTACTCATCAACTTGTTTTGCACAGGTGATGCAGGTACAGCAAGAACAGTTGTCCCTTCACCCTCACATTAGAACAGAGGGTTCTGTGAAAAACACACCTCATTAGCCCACTACTGTGGAGTAGGAGAGGTTACTTTTATTCCATGTTGATTAAGTACTGTCAAGTGAGATCTGAGTCTCTGGGTTAAGTTCCTACTCAAAAGCAATACAGTTCCGCAGATGGAGTAATATCCATATGCCTACATACTGAAATGTAATTGATAGCCTGTTTGTTAATATTTTCAAATGTGGATATGATCCATACTTAACAAGGTATATGAGGATCTTCTTTCTGTTGGAGTTCAAGGTCCCTTGAATACAAGACAAAAAAAAGAGTAAAATTAGAAGAAAAGATACACAGGAAAGGAGCAAAAATGAGACTTGCTTCAAGATGCAGCAAGCGTGCAGTTTTTTCCTGACCTTTGATTTCCAAGAAGAGGAATTCAGGAAGTGAGGTGACTGTCTGTGAATAGATAAAATACTCTAGAGATACAGAGGGCAAGACAAGAAGTTATAGCTTCCTTATAAATAATTGATTCAGCAGATGACCACATAATGGACAAGAATTTTAGCAGAGAGAAACAGAGAGGGTTTATTAAGCACTAGACAAAACATGCTACTATTTAATTTGGTTGTATAGTGTGTATGTTGATAGGGACATACCCGAACAGCTTGTCTTGTAGGAGAGTTTAGTTTGTAAACTATGGAAGTCTATGCATTCAGAAACGGCTGCATCCTGTGGCAAGTAGATCATCTTATTGCACAGCAGAATTTGTGCATGTGAATAGCTCCTGAAATTCTGAAAGCATTAAGAGCAAGAATAAGCTACTGTTGACAACATGGAGATCAGACCGGCCATAAGCAAAACCAAATGTGTGTACTGGCCAGATCACAACACAGCAAGTTTGATTCTGCTCATTCCTTAAACAAAAGGATGATGATAAACAACAATCCCCCCTCCCCTTCCAGGCACCCTGGGCCAGTAAACAGTTTACTGCATATGTAGCAGCTGTCCTTTTTTTGCCACTACTTCCTTTCCATTTTTTTTTTAAAGGAAACTTGCCATGCAGATTAATTGCAGAGCAAGTAATGTGCATTAAATTGGTCAATATCAAAGTTATTTGTTTCAGACAATACGGCAGAGTATTAATCAGAAAAACTGGGGTAAACTTTCTTTATGGAGTTGATATGGACATGACCTAAAAACATCTTTAATTTGTCTCCACTAAATTCTGCAAAGCTTTAAGTGTTTCCAGAATTAGAATTATTGCCATAAACTGTCTCACAGGAAAGTCTCAAAATACATTTTTTTACTGCTGCACAAGTTGTTCTTCACCCTATTTGTGTATAAAATGTAATTGCTATTGCATTTAAGTTAGTAAGGTTACATCAATATTTCTAATATAGAGTAAATGGATATAAATGATTCATAGAACCAGTACCTATTTCTGTACTTCAATAAATTACATTATTCCTTGCGTCTGGAATTCTCATCCAGTTTTCTTATCAGTGACACATTAAATGTCCCAAATTTCAAAGCTGTTGGGTACTGGTATTTCTTATTCAATTACTGCTTTTGGATAAATCAACCTCACTAAAAATCCATGAAGCAACTAAATAGCTCAAGTGTAAATTCCCTGATGAGCAGGGCAGTGTTTACTTGTAACTCATTTACCATTTCTCAAAAATTACAGAGAATGCACACTGCAAACTAAAGACAGCGACACATATGAATGGGTCCTTTTCTTATCTAAAGCGATTGTTTTAATAGGAGGACTGATATGAAGTAAAGTTATTCTGATCATGAAGCAGATAGGAACATTTTCTTGATACTTTTCTGAATGTTTAAGAGATAAATATATTGTTCCACTTAGTTTCGTAGCACCCAGCTGGTAATTACGCTTCTAATATTTATGAGGTCACACTCATTTAAAATATGTTTATAGTATCTTGCATAGATCAATGATACTTGAATGTTGTTTGCATCTCATTAAATAGCATTTGTACTAAGATTAGGAAAGAGAAAGAGGCTGCCCATTTACTTATCTGAATTTCTTTTCACAACTGAATTTTAATTTCTCTCCTCCCCCATCTTTATTTCTCTTTCAAGAGGAGTGCAGGGTTTTGCTTTACAGTGAAGATCTAAAAGGCATCAAGCTGAAGAAGGGTTCTTGAAGGATGATTTAATTATAAAGTGTTTCATTTAGTGTATACTCAAGTTTACAGCTGTGAAATTGCAAGATTCTTATATGCCAGTATTCACATCAGTATCTTAAGTTTATATAGGATTTCTAACTCCTGAAAAAAAATAAATTGCTGTTTAAAAATATGTTAGGCCAGGACTCACAAAATCATATTTACTTTAGTTGGCCTTTCCATTAATCTTTTATTTTTAAACCTTCTGAAAAAACATTGTGCACATTTACAGCTTCTCTCTGCCACCAAGAAGGCTGTAGAGTTTTGGGTTTGTTTTGATGAAATTTGAGATTTTTTCCATAACAAGAGCCTGGGAAGAGAGATTTGAGAAAAAACATTGAACATGGCAAACAGTCATAAAAGATGAGGAAGTCATTTCAACATAACAGCTACAGAGCAGACATGATTTTCATGCACTATGTAGTAAAAAAGGCACGAAGAAGATCCTAGTGACAATTTAAACACAGATTGCTTTACATTTATTTTTTCTATGAATATAAGCAATTCCAACAGCTTTCCTAACTGACACAACTTAACATGACTGTATATTTGGATAATATACCTACATTTAGCAGGATGATAACAGTACCATTAAGCTGCCAGGCCTGTAATTGCAATGCATATTTAAAGTTGAAAAATTTTACATCTAGAACTAACATGTTTCATTCTTGAAGGCAAGGAACTGTCATTCCAATTTACATTGCTTTTTTTTTTAGAATGAATGTAATTTGATTTGATTTCTTGATTGTAAATGTGTGGTGTTTATCCACCATATATCTACCACAAGCTTTCTGATGTAACTGCACCTATGCAATGACAAACTCTTTGGTCTGCGAAGACATGACTGGAGGGGATATGACAGGCCTCAAATTTATGATGAGCTTGGAGAAGGGGAAGTGGGACTGAACATTCACTCCTTTCTCCAGAGCTGTGGGGTATAAGCAAAGCCATCAAATATTGAAGTTCAAAACAAACAGCAGCTGTTCCCCTTCTTTGTAGGTGGTTGACTGGTGGATAATGAATAAACAGACTTGGGAAGTTCTTTAACACAAACCAGCTGGAAATTAAGAAGTATTAGGAGATGACATATGCTACTCCTTTTCTGACACTCTTCCAAAGGCATGTCCAGAAAGCTTCTGCCAGAGACAAGCCATTGAGCCACATGGTTCTTTATTCCTATATGTTTTGGGATCAAAAGAAGCTCTCAAAGAATGAACTACATGTTTCCTCATTTAGACCCAAAACTCCAAACTGTTCCATAAAACAAGCAGCCCTGCTTAGTCACAGGTCCCTAATGACCTCAACAGAGAAGGGTTAGAACTCCTGTCACTTCCTGCAGTATCTTTGGCTACAAAATTCAAGCTCAGCTTGGTCTCTAAACATGGAGAATGGGAACATTTGTGCCATGTAATTCTAAGTTCTGGTAATATAGTCTTATGCACTGATGCCAGGCTAGAACAAAGTGCTGGTACTTTGGATGCAGAAGCAGCTCTCCCTGGAGGTCAGCTTTGCCCTTCACCATCTGGGCAGAGCTGAGCTTGATCCCAACTCCACACCACAGTTCAAGATGATGGTAAAACACTTAAGTAAACAGATGTAAGTGTTCCTGCTGGAATAGCAAAGCAACATGGGCAGCGAGGGACACAGGAGGCCCATCTCAAATGGAAAAATTTGCCAAAAGACAGTCCACATATCTGAATGAACAGCAAACACACTTCTATTGTATACACCACAGTCTTCTTAAGGATAACCCTCCAATTATTCTGACCTAGTGCTGAATCAAGAGGTCACAGGTGATTTCTCTGTATTAGCTGGAAGAGAATGAACTTTATAGAAAAAGCTTTCAATCACCGATTTTGAAATCCCCCATAGAAAGAAAAAGAAAATTATTCCAGGTAAATAAAAATATTTGGATTTTTCTTTAAATTGACTTATTTAATGTGGTATTTCTAAGCAGAAACCAATTTGGTTTTCAAATGAAAACAGAAAAATTGCTTTGTTTTGGATTGAACCAGAACACTGACTGCTTTGATTGTTGGTTGCTGTTGTCAAAGTGAGTTTTGCAAACATTAAGGTAGAAAAGTCCAATTTGTCTTCTTAGATAAAAGGGTTCATCAGAACACTTTTGACCAGTTTCATATGTTTCATTCTTCTAGTTTCCACATTATTCCAGCTGTAATGCAGTATCTGAAATTGTATGAAAACCTAAACAACAATTCATAGACCTATTCCTGGAGAAAGCTGCAGAGCTCAATTCACTGTAATTTACAGCCATCTAGTTGATGGCTCGAATGTACAATTGCTGAACAACTCGATTTCGGTTTCTACTCTAGAAGACCATAATTTAAAATCTTGTTTTAAAAAAAAGCCAGGTAATGAAAATGCATGTGTTCATCCCTATATAGTAGTCAATTAAAAAACCAACAACAACAAAAAATATCGATGCTGGTTAATAAGATTTTTTCATTATCTAGAAAAGGGAATATATTTTGAACTAGTAATCAGGCTATATGAATTTCTGTACTTTACAGGTAAAATTTATATCCACTTCTGACTATTATTAACATGTTGCAAATGCTATCAGGTTTTAGGGAGCACCAGAATTAATTTTACATGCACAGCAGATTCATTACATACACAATATAATTCTGCTTTTCATTCAAACATATTTTCTCCCACTATCTTAGTCAAGGTACTGGCTGGAACATGTTCAGAGGAAGTTACATGTTGGTTTCCCTCTTGATGTGGATTTTGGAAGTTGCACAACAACATAATCAGAGCACAATTGTTTCTAAAATAGGCAGATGTTTATGTATGAAAACATGCAAGTTAGTGAAACTGCCTTCTTGTACAGATGCAGTGGGACCCTAATCTAGTAAATAACTTTTTTTCTCCAGGAACCTGCAGAGATAGATGTCTATGAGCAGAGATTTAATTATGTAGCTTTAATGTCAAAGAATGAAGGTTTCAGTAGTGTGACCTGGCAGATCTAGACAAGCAATAAGGTGTCCTTTTTTTATCCTCATTTTCAATGACCCCAGACACCTGCAACAGGTACTTCAAGCTGCTTCCATCCTTTAGGGTACCATCATAATAGGACAGTCTTATTTCACCTTAAAGTTATTACTCTGGCAAAAATTAAGCCAATTCAAAATTAACTTTCAAGAGAATCAGCAACATCAAGTGGGAGCAAATCATATTGCAGATGTGCATTCCAATAATTTGATCATCCTTTTGCTTTCCTAAATTTTCTATCATACACAAAATGATACTCAATACTAGGGGACTAACATTAGAAGAATCAACACAAACTAACCTTGTTACTTACTTTGTTCAGTAGATAATATTGAGGACATTCACAAACATTTCATAATTTTGAAGTTATATTTTCATCTCCTGTCATGTCCAGTTCAAGTAAGCTAAACATTTCTTGTTCATGCAACCAATAAGAGGAGAAGGATTTAAGACTGGTAGCTGTATATTACTGCTTAAGATAAGGTATTTGCTTGGATAAATATTATGGTATTATACACTTTCCCTTGGATTAGCTTCTACATTTTTACTTATGTACACTTACTTTAATTGACTGCATAAGTGGGTTTAGTGCAAATTGATCTCTTGTTTAAAAAAGGGACAGTATGTAATTTTTCATTTTTTTTGTTAGTGAGCTTTATACAACAAACATTTGAAGCTGCAAATAACATATTTGCAGTCCCTTTTCCTGAACATAAAGCTAAAAACCAAACCCATTTACAAATAATTTTCCCTGGTAATAAGTTTTCTTCTGCAAATACTATTACCAATCATAAGTATTCAGAATAAGAACACTTCCTTCTAGAAGTCACAGAACACATTCTAGCAAACCCAAGGCAAGGATCTGATGACAAAAAGCACTGTTGGGGGTCACAATTCAGCACAACACTAAAGCATAATCCTCCCCAAATGGGAACAATCACATGCCTAGGTGCAAATGCCATACTGAATCAAGGGCTTATATGAGCAACTCACAGTAAAGAAAACCAGATGGGAGAACAGAAGCTTTCATAACACAGAATGAAAAATACGGAACATCCAACTTATTACATGACCCTTCATTGTATCTATTATGAAATAATAAAGAATTCCTTTTGTATATTCCGATTTCAGGCTAGATTTGTTTCTCCAAACTGATGCTGGAAAATCACTACTTAAAATGCATCAATTGCAAGTGTTTCTAAATATACCTGAATTTTGAAGCACTTTCAGACCACACCTGTACTCAGGACACCATTTTATGGGCTGAAGAATACACTGTCAATTATAAGAATATACATCAGAAAATTGAGAGAGATTCTATCAGCCATAGTCATAGCATTCTAGTGTGACCAGACCTTCAGGGATTTCAGATATTAGAAACTGTAGATGCAGGCACTTTATTTCTGCAACACAAACCATTTGAAAGAAAATTCCAGTCTTTCCTTTGTTCTTTTTACAGAGATTCTAAACTGTCTGTCACCAAATTCAAAATCCCCAAAGATCTCTAGGATTTTTATTGCATCCCTGGTACCATTCTTCTAGTTTCATCACTGTACTCATTCTTTCATTTCCATTGTTTATCTATCTCCCCTCCTGAACTTCAGACCCTCAGCACATTACATAGTCCCATTTAGTTTCTGAAAAACCTCTTTATAATTGTCATAATAATGAGCCCTTCAGAGCTCTATACCCAGCTATCCCTGCTAGTCTTAAGACAGGGCAAACACAGAACTAGAATCTGGAAAAGGTATCTTTATGTACCAATTTTCAGAGGGGGTTTTTGTTTTGTTTTCATAATAAGCACATCAGAAAAATGGCTGAGTCACACTATACTTTAATAATAGAGCCCACTAGAGAGAGAAAAACCTCACCTGGTTAAAGATTACATTAAAAACGATCTTATTTCATAGAATCATAGAATGATTTGGGTTGAAATGGACCTTAAAGATCATCTAGTTCCACACTCCCTGCCATAGGCTAGGACACCTTCCACTAGACCAGGTTGCTCCAAGCCCCACGCAACCCGGCCTTTCTATCCTAATATCGCTGTTTAAAACTGTTCCCCTTCATCTCATTGCTACATTCTTTTGTGAAAAGTCCCTCTCCAGCTTTCCTGTAGGCCCCCTTCAAATACTGAAAGGCTGCTACAAGGTCTCCTCAGAGCCTTCTCTTCTCCAGGATGAACAACCCCAACTCTCTCAGCCTGGGAGAGGGGTAATAGAGAGCATCTATCATTTGTTTAATTGCCAGCCCAGCATTAAACTGTGACAGATTTACAGGCACCCAACATGGGGCTTTAGCTCATTAGTTCGATTTCTGGCTCAAATTCTGACTAATTGCCTGAATAGTCTGAATTCCAACATAGGTAAATTGTATTTCAAAGTTTGAGATTAATTTGTGTTTTTTTCAACATGTTCTGCATTTCTGCCCATTCTGCTTCATGAAACTGCAAACTCCCCTTTTTCATATTAGCACTAAATGGAAAAATCATCACTAGCTAAGAAACATGTGCTAACTCTTTTATGCCATGAGTTTGTGCCTCTTCTGCAGAGCAGCTATGAAATACCCCTAACAGAGTCTGTGTGCCTTACACTTAACATACTGCATCAATGCCTTTTTGCTTAGTTACTAATCATCAGTACCATCGGAGTTATACATGACATGCAAACTCATACGTGTTGCCTACTAGTGTTAACAACTGTCTGAACACATTTATTCCTGCATCATCTACCCTAACCCTTACAGGCTTTAAGGAAACCTAACTGGAGGCAAGTTCTCTCCCAAACATGCATCAGCCCTTTTTTAAGCAGTAGCATAATCTCAGGGCTTCCCAGAGATACTTATCAGAGGAGAATCAGTATTCATCAGTTCAGGTACCCCTTGATTATATTATTTTTCTTTTATAGGAAGTTTCCCAAAACTTAATCAGAAATGGGATATGTACCTTCAGTCCCTGGAAGTAAATCCACTGAGAACATCTCTACCTACACATTTAAAAACAATTTTAAAAGTATTACCAAAACATTTTGTCCAGGCTTTGGAATATAACAAGGAGACAGAGGCCATGATACATCACCACAGGCTAAGTTGAAAACTTTTGCACAGTTTAGAAACACAAACTTGTAAGGTCTAAATATTAAAAACAAGTGAAGAAGAAATTCTCACAAGCATACCTCCCACTCAAGCCTAGAGTCTACCTTGGACTCTGGAAGAACATTGGGCAAAGAGGAGATGAAGAACATGATGCAGTTTGTATTCAGAGTGAAGATAAAAAAGCACTGCTAGCAGTCTGCAAATTGAAGAAATTTACCATTTTGTCCTACAATTCAAGTGCTACAGGTGTTCCAAGTAAAGAAGGAAAAAAAAAAGATGTTTCATGGGATATTATATAACTAAACAGGTATCCACGACAGTTTTTTTAGTAGGAACAGATATTCTACTTGCTGAACTAGTTGAGAGGTCCATGAATTCTGATGTAAAACAATCTAACAGAGAAAGCATACAGAGTGTCTTTCATCAAGGTCCATTGAATTGCTAACAAATTTAAGATGCCAGCTGAAGTACACAGCCATGGAGCATAGCATGACTGAAACCAATGGATCAAATTTTGCTCCCAGTAATATCAGAATAAATCCAGTGACACGCAGTTTGATACTCCATTTGCAACAAATTAGTCCAACGCATTTGTCTGTTTAAACAGTATTTAAGAAAAAGCTTTTTCAAAACAACAATATTGTGTTTGAAGTTGCACCCCAAACAGCAACCAGAAGAGTTATGCCAAGAAAGTGTAGACATGGTAATAGAAAAAGCTTGCATATAGCCTGCAGACTAGAGATCTACAATTGTTTAAAAAATAATACAGTACAAGAAAGATATCCTTTGCACGTTACAGATGCCTGGTTCAACCCATTCTCTCTGCATCTTGAGGCAGAAGTTGCATTACAAAACATCTTCAAAGACTTCAGAGAGATTTAGTGCTTTTAAAATATTTGCCCTGTGATAATTACAAGCATAGAGAGAACAATATTGTGCTGGCCCCTTGAGGCTAAATCTTAGGCTTTATTTTTGTAAAGATAAAACTAAAAAGGGAGTTCTGAATCAAACATTAAATCATAGAGAAATGATCAAAATATAACATCAGTATGTACATTTTGAAAAGAATGTATACGCCTTCTATTTTCTTAAGTAGAAACATTAGTGCATCCACACCTTAAAAAGTCCAATTACAGAGCTCTCATCCAAATATCACAGACTTTTTTACTAAAGGTTTTCATCTTCATAGAAAGGCCAAAATATGTCCCTGAGAAGATTTGTAGTAGGATTTAGCTGGAATTCCTACCTTAATTTTCTTTCTTCTCATCCAGAGATTCTACCTTCTGTTCCCGTAGGCAATAAATACAACAAGAAATTTTTTTGACACCATATTATCTGCATCCTCCCTTGGTCATCCTTATGTACCTGGTAAAAGAAGCTTCTAATCCTGCTCAAAGGCAGAAAACCTCTCCCTGCAACTCCTTCCTAGGCAAATGGAGAGAGCTGCCCCAGGTCACTATCAGCTGCCCCAGATCACTATCAGCTGTCCACAAGCCCTAAGCAATAAATCCTCAGACTTTTCTGCTGTGCTTTCTATAGGAAACATTCAAGCTTCCATGACATGCAGCTGTGTCACCCCAGACAGTGCCAGCATGAAGACAAAGGCAGGGACAAAGTTTACCTCCCAGATTTCTTCTAACAGTATCACTTACACAGTAGAATATGTAGCTTAAGAAAAAACCTAAATGGTTTTGTTTGTTTCTTGCTACGTAGGCAGAGCAGCCCCAGAGTTCAGTACAGCCCTATTCCAATCTGTTTAAAAATCAAAATGGTCTGTTAAAAATCACAGGCAGGTTATATCTTCCTAATTACTTTTCCTAGGAGGGACCACTGGTGTGAGCAAAGATTAGAAAAAAAGAAACCTCATAGGAAAGCATATGAACTCTTACACACATTTTACATATCCATGCTAGAAACCAGACTCTTAATGGAAGCATGTATAAATCACAGTAGTATCAAGCCAGAAATAAATTACACATTATAATTATTTGTGTATTTTATATTGTTTAAATATTTTAAAACGGTTGTCATAGCTACTACCTATATTAAAGGCTATTTTGGTTACTTCTGAGGCAAATAAGGGTAGCTGTCTCAAAATCACAAGAACCTGTCTATGAACAACATATTGGGGTTCATCTCCTGCATGATTGCCAGGAATCAGTCCCATGAATCTTTTTAAGGTTAATAAGAAAGTTAGATTTCAACATGTTGCATGGGAAATTATCCACATGGCCCCTGTTCATTCTAACAAGAGTTACAATGATAAATCTTCAGGCATTTATGTGAACAGACATACTCTGGTATGTCTAAGCTAAAATCTGCAAGAGCAAACGACTGGAGAGTTACATTTCAAACACTACAGCTAATCTGCTTAATTGAGAGTAAAGTTGTTTACTACCGTAGTATAATTAAAGAAGAGAGAATAAGGAAAAAGACCAATAAATATTTCAGAGCTATCATGGCTTTTATTTCCTACTGGGATTTATGAGCTAATTCCAAAGGTGGAATAAATCAGGATAGTCATAACTTTTCTTCTGTCCAAAACACCATCTTGGCCTGTCTCTCTGGTGCCTCATGTCCTGGTAAAACATGAAGCTCTTCATGCATTCCCTTCCTGTAGGAGTGGCTGGAATTCCGACTCAAATGGTGTAGTTTTCTGAAAACATTAAAAAAACCCCAAAATATATCAACAGAATCTGATGCAAGCTTATGTGGCTTTTGGAGTCAGCTCATCTGCTGGACTTCCTCCTGGCCAAGCTTCTTGCTACAGATCCCCAGCTGTAGGTCTTGTTCAACAGCTGGGGAAGACATGGCTGAGTGAGATGTAGCTTGTTTCTCATCCCTGTATCTAAAAATCAAAGGCTTTTTCATGATCTTCCTACACCTTTCTACATAGTGTGATCTTTCCTATCCAGTCTCATCCAGTTTCTTGCTATCTTGTCTCAATTTCAGCATATTGCTCTGTAGACTTGAACAAACACAACTTCATCCTACTCGCTGTGAACACTTTTCATAACTGGTCACTCTGGTGCCACACTTGCAATACTTCCACAAGGTCCCCTGTTTTTCATTAAATATACACAACTTGTCTTTCTTGTCTTCATTTCCAGTGTCTTTGAAAAGCAATTCATCTCACATTTACTACTACTCACCCTTCCAAGCAGCTTCTGGATTTATTATTTCTTTCACATTTGGGGACATCTACTTAGCAACCACAAGCTGCCCCCCTCTCCCTCAGTTCTCCCCTTTATAGCTGTTCCAAATTCCATGTACTGTTTTTTATTTCTATTCCTCTATTGCCTGCTGCCATAAACATAAAGTTTAAACTTCTCCGTGCAAGCCTCTGCACTGCTTATACAGCCTCAATTCCAGTGGCAGTCAGTGGCTGGGAACAGACCTCACTGGCACTAGAAAAACAGGAAATAAAAGTACCCATCTTCACATTCTTTTTATTTACTGTGTGTTATTTATTCAGGCTTTTCCAAATGAACAAGATTTCACAGTCCACACCGTGAACTCACAAGCCAAAGTGTGAATGAAGAGATCTGATATGTCAGTTTCAAGTCACATATTGTAACTGTTTTTTATTTCAAAGTCTTCAAATTACATTTATTTCCCTGACAAACTGAGGGAAAAAAAATTATGGCAACCTAAGAAGTGCTGAGTAGTCATGCTGTACTTTTAAGCTGAATCCATAATATTTAGTGCTGAATAGATATCCTTTGGAAGGATGAAATATCAGCAGGAGAGGCAGAAATATTTAGAATAGCCAATATTCTTCCATACTTGCAAGGAGAATTCTTCAATACAGGCTTCAAAAATGGCTCTTAAATGTCATATTTGTAATTAAAAGAAAATATGGTCCAAGATATAGTGAAGTTCTACTTCAGCTGGTTCAAAAGAGCTGTAAAAAACAGGACTTTCTGAGGAAAAATTGATGTTTTCAGGGACATCTAAGCATACAGTGCTATTCTGAGTGGGAACCAACTGATTACTTCCAGTTAAGACGTTCTATGCCCATGACACATGATGCCAGGCCAAGCTCTGGGTGGGTAATCACCTCTTTTTATCTGTTAACATCCCACAGAATATTATACTGCTGTGGCTACACTGGTACCCTTCCTTCTAACACAGCTTCCTCCAGTGCCTCTTCACAGGACTGTGCTGAGCATCTGGGATCAGTCCCCAGGTGTATGCACCAAAACTAAGTATTTCTGTGAGTACCGTTCCTCTTTGCAATTATTGATCTGTGTGCTAGTAGAAAGGTTTCAGAGGAAGAGATACAGCTGTCCTAGAAATATAGAGTTAATTTGTTACCACCGAACACTGACTATCTTTCTTATAGCTGGATTGAACATATAAAAACATGGACATAAACACTTAGAAGTTGAACACTGGCAGTCTAAGCTATAGTGACAATTGCTATTGTGCTGAATTGCTAAGTAGTGAAATAAAAGATGCATTCTGGTAAGTGTTTTATTATCTGACCTTTAAGATGAGCTTTGCAGGGACTGTTTTTGTTACAAAATATTTATTTTTACTTCTCTCTTCTCAGAGGCATATATCTTTGAAAGAGAAAAGCAAGATGCTTGTCCATGCCTCAGCAAGCTCAGAAAGCCTCTTTTAGTGGTTTTAAGACTGTGTAAACATGCCATTGTGGAATGAGTTTGCTAGGTTTTGCACACCTTTCATTCCAGAATCTGTTAAAGACTTCTTATTATACTTTAAATGCTCTGTACACTTAACCCATGACCTTCATTTTCTGCTCTGATCTGTGCATTTCAAAAGAAGGCCTTTCTTTTATTCAACATCTCTTCTCATTCTCTGTTGGGTCTTAAGACTGTCCCTCCTGAAATTAGTTGTCAGTTGCCTGTACCATTTTCTCCAATCCCTTTCCAGACAAACAGGAATGCTGTACATTATGCAAGACTTCCTACATTGCAAGGCAACAAGCCCATCAACAGGAAGGATGACATTAGCTTTAGTATCTAAAATCACCTGAATGCTCAAATAACTAACAACACTGAAATAAATACATTGTGGGGCAGAAGGATGATCCTGAATTCTTACTTGCAAACAATTCTTAGTTGTGGCCTTACAAAACCTACACTGCTGTCTGTGACTCAGTTTCTGTAGCTCTTAAAAAGAGAATAATTTTTCTTGTATCATGAAACTTTTGTCATAAACTGTCAATAGTATAAATACATTAGTACATAAATTTATTTTCATAAATAAAGAGATATATAACTGTCTAACATAGGAGAGAATAGGGCAAATTTCTGTAGTAAACAGGTCTTTGGGAAAGTCCTAACTTTAGATGAGATGAAGTAAGATCCTATCTTTCCTCTGTTCCCTATTCTCTTCAGAGCCAAGGCTGACATCTGACTGGCTCTCACTGAAAGAAATAACACAATTTCTAAGCAGATTCAAAGGGAGAAGATGACAGGAGGCCCCTGAACCACTACAGCCCTTCAGCAGATTGGAATATTGGGCAAAGACATAAATCTGGGTTCTTCTGTGGAATACCAGAGACACAGTAAAAAATACTTAGCACTCATCTTCAAAGGCATCTTCTTTTTCTTTTTCAAATACTAATGTCAGAGTAAACAAATAAATATAATCAAAATAGCAGTAACTTCAATCTGCATTACTGCAGTGAAAACTGATGGTTGAGACAGCAACTGTACAGTGTAGGAACTCTTCAGTTCTGTTTGATATCATTCAATCAAAATCCAATCTTCAAGTGCTAAAACACTCACTAGCATCATGTATTTGAGAATAATCACTCTTATGTTTTACAGAACAAAAAAAAGTGATAGCAACATACTGACATTTTAACATATTAAAGGAAACATCATTCCTAGTTACAAAAGTAAAAATAAAATTAATACTTAAAAATGCCTCATCACATTGTTTCTAAATCAATGGTAAGAAAGGCTTGCAACACTATATGGCTGCAGACAACATATTCATGAAATGTATTTTTTTTCTTGCAGAAAAGTTCAGCTTTCTGTTCTAAATTAACATTAGTGACTGCAAACTGCTGCTAGATTGAAGATTTTCTTTGAAATGCTACAAAACCATGAATGTATCCGTCTATTTTCCAAACACTGCAATAGAAATTTTCAGCATATCTTTTTTTTTTATCCAGTGGGGTGACTCCCTACCATTTCTTTAGTTCTATTTCTTTTCATAAAAGAGTATCTTCAGACATGCTTGCAATTATTTTCTTCCCCAGAACTCGCAGCAATCTCTTCTGGAGAATCAAGTTCTGCTTAAATTAAACACTGGTTAGAAACAAATTTTCTCCCATCTTTATATAAACTACAAACTAATCCTATATTTCAGAAGGTGCAAAGGTGGTACTTAAAAGGCAAATTGGGTATTAAATTAGTTCAGTTCAGATCTTCTATTGTAAATATGGCCTGTAGTGTAATGTAATTCTTTTTTTTCAGAATTTCAGACATGTCCATTTTTTTCAAGGACAATAAAGAAATGAAAACATTCTGACATTGTATTTTGCTAATGTTCTTGAGCTTGAGCTTTTTCCCCCTACTGTAACTCCCACTTTAAACAGCTTTAGAACCAGATTACCACAAGGCTGAATTCCTTTGTAAATACTGTGTGACTTAATCACTGGAGGATATTTTTCTATGTCAACCAGCATTCTTCTTACACAGTGGAACTCTGCTTGCTTTACTTATTTTCCTCTCAAAATGGGAATTGTGTGGTTCTCAGTGAGTTTACTTCCTGGTTTTTCTGTTTTCTCTAGCCCTGTGATAATTTTTCTTTGATTTCACAGAACAAATCTCAGTTTGACACTATACATTAGTTGTAAGGACTCCCAGGACCCATTCCCTTCTCATCATTTTCCGTAGTAAAACTCATATTGACTTCAATGAAAGAAGGCAACAATTCAGCATAATATTGGTTCTTAAGACATAAAAAATCTAATCACGACTGAATTGCAGAGTCTAAACATTCAATTGTACTCTCAGTTCTTCTCTGGCAAGTGTCTTTGGTATCCAGAAAAATACTTGTTTATATCAGAACATTATGGAACTTGGAGCTTGGCCAGAGATTTCAAGCTGAGGATCAAACCTATTATAGGATTCAGTTCCTTACTTTTTCAGTGTGTAATCCTGGTGTGCAGCCCAGATTCCCTCAGTGAGGGGCCTACATGGTATTTATCATCTAAAGGCTGTTTATCTAGGTTGTGGATTGATCAGGCCAAGAAAATACTCCTTGATTTGCACTGCCTTTGGTTCTCATCAGCTCCCATCACCTCTAAAGCAGGGTGTCTCCCTGGGTAAATGAAATCAGATTCTGGATAAACTAAACAAATATGCAGTTTTGAGACATATCTGTGAATAAAGGGAACTCTAATAAAAACCATTTTAAAGTGTACAATTAAAATGCTGTATTTAGTAGTCATGTATGAACAAGACTTGTAACAACTTTATGTCTGAGTGGCAAACAGAAGATATAACTTTAATTGAAATATTAAAAATAAAGACTTTTCATAAGATCAGCTTTATAGCTTTGAACAATGTCAAAGTAAATAAAAATGGGCTAGTATGGGCTAGTATTTATATGGCACCCATTCTCACAGTATCTACATATTTTACAATCCTTAACAAATTTACCCTCCACATCACAGGGAAGCTGGTACAAATACTGTTATGTCCTGAAGTAGAAGCACTCACAGCAAACAAAGGATGAGGTGCCTAAAATCTACAAAAGTAATCTTCAGGACAGTTTCTTGTACTTGAGGGTGTTCATGATTTCCATCAGTGAAAAAAAATCTTAAATTTTTAAAATTCTGCCTTCATGTGTTCTCAGAACTCATGGGACCTCCAGCTTGACTGGAGTGGCAACTGTGCAGTCTCCATCCTGAACCAGGCTGGACTGCAAGAGAACACCAGGATCATGGGGCTTTGTCTTATGCTGAATGGATGCACTTTCCACCTTCCTATAGCAATTTTCCTACTGATAGGTAGGGGTGGGGTGAACTCAATTTTAAGTAACCTGGAATGAGAGAATATGATTTAATAGCTCTATATTTAGAGTCTCATCTGGAATAAATAGAAATGGGCAGAACTCAAATTAGGGCATCAGCCTTTGGTGTTTTTACACCATTTCAGAAAGATAGGATCCTCACTGGTTGAGACTCACAGAGATTTCAGTAGAGCCAGGACATTATCTTAGTTACTTGTGCAGGAGGGAAAGACAAATAGATAGCTTGGAATAGCAGCCAGCTAAGAGAGTGAATTTTGAAAACATGTAACAAATATCTTAATGATGTGGTATTTCTGCTGATCAGTGTTTTGGTTTTTTCTTTGATGTGATTATTAACATGAAGAGTTTCTCCACATCTTATATAGCACTAGAGGGATATAAGGTTAACCTCCTTATAAGGTTAGGATCAGAAGTAGACTTTCATAGTCATGCAGGCACTAAAATAGTGTCAATTTTCAGATTCCTTTGCTTAATGCAGAGTATATACCTTGGTTTTATTTTTAAAAGCTTATTTTCTAGCTAAATGCATACATTAATAGGCATAAAAATACATTTAATTTTTTTCATGGCTGCTGATAAGTTCCTTGTATGGGCAAAAGCTAGGCTGAGAAATCAAAGCGGTTGATAATCCCAGCAAAAAATAAAAGCGATATAGATCCCCCTTCAAAGTGTTCTTTAAAGATGTGTGCCACACTTCTTAGAATTAGATCTAAAATTTGCAGACATCAGATTTTACTGTGGGATTCACATCACCTATATTTAGACTTCTGTAATGTAACCAACTATGTCTGATCTAATTAAAGACTCCCTTTATAGGTAACGGAAAGAAAAGGGACTTCTAAAACACATTTTTATTGAACTATTTTAGGAATCCTTCTTTAGATGAGATAAAACATCCCTGAAAGTGCCCACTTCTACTCTACCCCCTATGACAGGAGCTATGATGACTGCCTTAAATGTAGACATATGAACATGGACATCTAAAATTCAGCACAAACTCTTTTATCCAGGAAATGCCTGTACAAGCTTTGGCTGCAGCACAACAGTAGCTATTCACTGAAATAAGACCAGCAAAACCTGCAAACTAGCAATAAGACATATATATGCATATATAAAAGCCTATATATATATGCCTATCATGAGAGAGACGGGTAGGGAGGGGACATGGTAAAAATTATCCCATTATTGCCAACACTAATGCAAGTTAAAAAATTCATAAACCCATGTACCTGCTGTTCCCGCATAAATATATATCACATGCTCCTTTTAAAAGTGGAATAAACTAGATGCTTCAGAAAAGCATATGGAACAACCATGAAGGAGCATTTTTAATTTCTGTATAATAGTAGTATAGTATAATTACACTTAAAGCAATTGTGATGTGAGGGAATAAAGCCTTGAAAAGAGGTTCGTTAGGAGCAGTTCATGAGGGAAGACGGTGAATGCTTCTTAGCCTAATGTGGATAGGGACTGAATTTAAAAATATATTTAAATATCAGCTTAGGTATTGATCACTACAGCACCCATGTCTTTAGCCTAAACAAATGATTTAGAAATTTTTCAATTAATTAATTTCCAGCAGTGCTTCTCAGTACACTGTTTTCTGCAATAGAAACACTTACTGTGTCATTTGAAAAGCACTCCAAAAGAAGAGAAAGAGTATTTAGAGCTAAGGAAGCCTACCACACAAGTCAAGTGCCTTCTTTTCAAATTATTAGTGAACAAGGAACAAGAAATTAAAGCCATTTAAAGCAAACACTACTATTTCAGGGCATTTCATTCAGTTGGATTTCACAGAGAACCATCAACAATTCAGTACAAATATGTGGTAAACACAAAAAGCCAGAACTGACATTTTTCTTCCTCTGTTTTGCAGCCTCTACAAATATGAATTAATACAATGGGAAGATGGTTTTAAAAGGGCTTCTTTTTAATCTTTGAATATATGCAAAGAGAATATTCAGTTCCTTTTTTCTAAAAAGACAGATGAAAATGTGAGGAATAAGCAAGTTTTTGAGGAACAGTACTGAATATTCAAAATGTAGTTTGTTTAGAAAACTCCGGCTTGTATCCAAGATAAAATCTGTTCTGTCCTGGGTTTGGTATTACTTGATTTCTTAGTCTGAAAAATCACGAGATACAGTTGTTTTTGACTAGAAAGTTTCTTTTATCTCAGAACAGGAGATGTAATGGGATTTATACACTGCCTAGTCCCTGTTTCTGCTTCTTCTAACTGCTGACTGAAGGTTCAACAAGGGAGAGAGCAGAGAAAGAGATAAGGTTTCCCTGGTTCACCCCTACCTCTCTGAGAGACAAACACATAAACCCAGAATTTGAATAATTGGTGATATCAGTCAAGAAAAGAGGCTCTGTATACTATGATCACTACAGACAATGTGGGCAGATGCTGTAAGGTTCAGAAGAGTACAAGGGTGAAATGGCTCCATCAGTTATACCTGCACACTAATGACCTATTTAAACCTGATTGACAGGTTTAGAAAAAGCATTTGTCACACAGAGATAAATTTCTTCAGCAAATATTTCCTGTCAGTTGTATGCAGGTCATACAACATATCGACTGCACAAACTTTTTTTAAACTATCAGACACTTTTTTAGTTTGTAGTATATCAATGTATTACTAAGATATAATTATTGATGGTTGAAGACTTTATCGTATAAGCTTTAGAGGGTGCAAATTCCCTAAACTGTGTCTTTTAATTAAAAGAAACTTACATGATAATTCACTTAATCTATTTTGAGCTCTTGAGATAGTCAGGTTTACCTAACCTATATAACTGTCATGAGTTTAATTGACTAATAGTTAATAGGGATTTCTAAAACAGATTAAATCAATAGCACTAAGTAAAAAGACAGATTTCTAATGAGACTCATTGATTTGGTGGCTGATTTTTAATGGTTCCAGAAGGAGAGAGCAATGTCTTATAGAAGAGAATTACAACATCCCAAAGGAGCTTAATTGCCTTGTTTGAGGAATGCTGCATGTTGCATTCAATAAGGAATAATACATTTGCAGAAGTTTTAATTCCATGTGTGACAGTTAAGGATATTAACCTGGTAAAAAGCTTCAGAAAAATACCATTAAGGGTGTTCTTTTGGTTAAAACATCAAGCAGGATGTAATAGATTGTGTCCTGCAATCCTGAGCCCATGAATATTCAAGACCAGGGTACCTGCTGAAGTGCACCATAAGCTCCTTATTGACCATATTTCCTTGCAAAAAAAGTCTGCACAAACATCAAGACCAGGTGCCTACCACTGTAAATGCCATTGGCCAGGCCTACCATGCAGTACACCTGCTCCATCATACACAAAACATCAGTTTCCACATTTTTCTATCAACTTGCAAATTTACTTTGAAAAAGCAGCTTCACCTCTTTGTGACTCCACTTAACATTCATTCTTATTGTCAAATACTTCAGATATCTCAATTCTGCACATAATTTTAATTCTGAAATTTATGTTCTTTTTCCAATTCAAAACAAATTTTCATTCCATTTTGTCTTCACTTTCACTGTACAGTTCAAAAGCAATGTTGTATATAGACTTTCTCATCTCTACTGTATTCAGTCTTCTATTCTTTTTTTAAGAAGACAACGACTTACTTATAGTGTTTTAAATCAGAAAAAGCCATTGAAAATCTTGCCATTTGCTGATATCTTCTCCTAACTTTGGCATGATCCTCCTTACCAGATCACACCCTAAAACTCTTTTTCATGATACCTTCCCTCAACCCAACTTTTGGGATTATGACAGCTACATCTGTCAGAAATCTTTTGTTTTGCAATGATCCAAGACTTGACCTGATGTCTCCTTTATAAAGTAAATAAAAAAGTTGAAAACAGTATAAGAATTATTCAATTGAGTTGAATTCAATTATTCTGTTAACAATGCTAAAGTATACCTCTATATTCTATTAATCTATGATCCAATATCTCTCCAATGTTTTCCAAGCAAATTCTTTAAGCGGGACCCAAGATAGTTTTCCCAGATAAGGATGTGACAGATTTATTTATTTATTTATAAATATCATATCTAAGCTTTATAACCATTGATACAAAGTCACAAGTAGCTTAAAACTAAATACAACTTGTTGTCTCTGGTCCAGCTTCTCATATGACCTCGTGAGTACATCTGCCATTTTTCCTCTTATTATGTAGGAAAGGAAGAGAGGAAAAATAATTTCAAAATGCTGACATTTGAAAAGTGTTGATCAAATTCAACTTGAAAAAGCTTGACCTCCAGGCTGTAACAACCCCCAGCATAAAAAGTAGGAAAGTGCTGCATTTGATGTAGCTCTAATATTTGGGGTGAAACACAAAAGATCTACAGCAGCTGAGGTTACTAGATATGCAGTAAAAAAGGCAAGGTTAAACTTCTTGTCCAATTCCAGCACAAGCAGTTGCACTCCAAGTTTTTACATGTGCCATTGATATTTCAAGTAGCTATTGTATTTTTTATCCCCTTTCTGAAGTACTGCTGTACACTACTAACAAAATACCACCCTAGTAACAGTGCATAAGGTGTGGATTGACATGATCCCTACACCTTGCAGTGAAAAGTACTACCATGGAGTTCTGTGAGTGTTTTCTAAACATCAATACAATTTGACCTGGGGCAAGTCTAAACACCGGCTAACCTAGAATATAATTTTAGGAACTCAATAAAATACTTTAAAAGTCCTTTCAGGTCACACCATGAGTTCTTACCACAAAAACATTTGTCATGTACAAAGAACTCCTGAATCAAAAAGGAAAAAGTAATGACAAAAATAGAAGCAGCAAAAATTGGGAAACATAAATTGGCAAATGGATCAGCTTTAGCTGGCTAATCAAACCACTGTCAGCTTCAGCATGAGCGTGATCAATGGCAATCCTATTCAGCCAGAACAATCAAAACATCTCGAAAGGCAGTCCTGTTCTATTCCCTTTACACTCACCCACTTGCCCTTCAACAAATCTTCCATTTTCCTGTTTTAAGTATTTCATATAATGCAGTTCTTTTCCTGAAAAATGTAGGTGGGATGTGACTAGATTTATTTTTTTTAATCCTAGGTTCTAATGTTAATCAGTCATGAATTCAAACAGTTGTTAAGATCATATATGTTCTTTTCTATCCTTAGTTCTCTCATTTCTCTACTATGTCTTGTTATACCAAACAACAATTACTATCTTTTACTTTTATCTAATTTTATGATAAAAGAAGATGTATTGTACCAATTTTCATGGTGTATGTCTTCAGTGGGAAAAAATCTTACTTTGGGATGTTCATTTTTACTGAGATTAATTCCCACAATTAATCTCAGTGAATTATATATTTAATTAGATACCTATTAATTTTTTATGCCTACAATGAATCATAAATCTATACTAAAGGAAACCAGAAATGCATTGAATTAAAATATATGGTTGTTTAAGTTGATATTGTGCATAAATACCAGTAATGAACATGATCCATGTTTTAATACAGGCAATAATGTTCTCCCAAGATACACATTAGGAAAGGTCCTTCTAAAGGTATTTTGTCACTTCAAACCCCTGTAAAATAGGTGTTTACTGTTGTCTTTTCATTTTTGGTCCTTCACAAGATTGTAAGATTGAAAGACTATTCTTCATTTTTGTGCAATTCTTTTCCATTGTCTCAGAGACAGAGATTAGCAGGAACACATAAACAGTGAGAGTATCTTTTACAGAGCAGTTGTGAGATGCCTGCAGCAGGATTTGAAGGGTAGTGGACAAAATACAAACATAAAAACACTGAACACGTATTGGAACACTTTACTCAGAATGTTTAAAGTTAGTGTGTTCTACTGATTTTTGGCGGTGGGGAGGGGGTGAGGGTGGAAAGGAGGCATGAGGAAATACTTGGAAGATTAAACAATAACTTTTCACATTTCCAAAAAGTAGTTGTGAACGCAGAGCCCACAACATGTCAAGGACATAAAAATGTGTACGTTCACCCCAAAGAATTCCTTTCCCTATAAATGTCTCACTATTTGGGCCTGTGTCCAAGCTCACAGCCCTACCTTTCCACTATGAATGTGTGTAGTTCGTAGGTCTCTCGTGAAGCTGTCAGGACATAGTTTTCTTTAAATATTTGAAGTTTCCAGGATTTTTTATCACTCCCAAACATTTTTTTGGAGTCCCCTTATATTGTTATTCCTCTGTTAAGGACCTGCACTGATTACCCAATGTGTGTTTTTGGACAGAATATAAAGTCCAGTTTCTAAACGGCAATGATTCATATTACCTGAAAGTAAAATTTCTGCATATATTAATAAATCCCAAAGTTTCAAGAGAAGGAGTTAGATTTCCTCTATCATGTAACCTCATTTTCCTTGTTGATTTTCAGGAGCCAGTGTATTAATTAACTGTAATTTGGAAGCATATTGGATACATTCTGCTCTTTAGCTTACTCCCTAAGAGTCCAAAGCCAGTGTACATCTCAGTTTCTCCATGCAGAAAATATGGAATACTATTCAAATTTCAGAAAATGCCATGATTTTGAATTCTAACTGTGGTTTCTTTTTTCCCTGCTGATACATACTTAATCACATCTATGACAGATGTGTAGTGAGTGGATAGCAAAATCACTGTCTCCCTAGGACCATTTGCAATCAGTCTTAATAACTATTAAGTTTTTAAATGAGCTTATATTTTCATTAATTTTCAAACAGTGGCTTAAGCGTCATAGGATATGAATCATTACTTCCCAACAAACTTGAAAATAATTCTTGGAATATGTTTTTTTGTGATTGTGCTCTACAGCAGTGAAGATCTTTTTGACAATGTCATCTGCAGTGGAAAATAGATACTGATTTGTATTATTATTTTGTTTTTGTAATTTTCTTCCTAGTCTAGTAATTGTGCAGAAGTGAGAAGTAACTGAGATTTTGCCTTTTAAACGAGCTTCGTAGCTACATTGAAAATACAGGAAATACTGCTTGCTCCATGCAAGTTCAAAGTAGAAGCTTTGGCAAAGAGATTTCAACATCAGAACTGCAGAGGAGGGCATTTCCTTTCTACAGGCTTCAAGGGGCTTGTTAAAAGCAAACAGGTTCCAACAGCTTCTGTTAGGGTATCTCTTGGTTTCAGTTTGGTTATTTAATTTCACCCGTTTTATTTATTTATTATTAATTTTACTTAGACAAGAATTGCAAAATCCCCAGGAAGTCTTTCTTGGAAGATTGTGCCAGTAACCAAGTAAATGAATTCTTCAAATAAAACCCATTTCAAAAGTCTGGTCAGTAACACCTGCATGCTTCACTGTGAGCCAAATCAAATAGTACATAGTAACTATTTTGATGAGAAAGTTTTAATTGAAACTGACTTTGATGGGTTTCCTCTAAATTTATTTTTTCACGACTGGTGAATACTTTTCATCAAATAAGTGTTCATTATAAAAAAGGTAATTTTTACTGCAGATTAAATATTCTAAGCTCCCAACATTTCCTATTTCTCCTTTTTGAATTCCCCACTCCCGACAAATAAGCAATTTAAACATCTCTAGATGAGCTACGTGGGGATTCAGTTCAGTTGCTTTAATCCTCTCCAATGTCCCATGTTCCACATCTCGTCTGCACCTTCATTAATGATCACAGCTAGGGCAAAGCCACAAGGTAAGTCAGCAAGAGAAGCCACGGCACATCTTGGAGATGCTGTCTAGTTCACCATTTACTAAGCAGGAAGCACCAGTCTGACAAATCTTGGAGACAAATGAATCAATGTTTTGCAATTTTGGCTCATAGTTTTCAGGAGACAGTTTTCCTTTTTGAATGTTATTATCCTAAAGTTGAAAATTCCTACAAAATTATCCCATTTGTCAGACTGGCTTTAACAGTAAAATACTTGTATTTCAGGCCAGGAAAACAAAGCTCTTGATGTTGTACATTAAAGAATAATGCCATACATCTGACTACTTTGGCAATGGTTTTAACACACCAGCTGCTTGCCTCTCCCACTGCAGATAGAGCTAAACACTTTTTTCCTACTAACGGGAAGAGAACTAAGTTTGGCTCTACTAATTGCATTTCAGTCACATGAATAAAGACGTTGACCCCACTTGGAAGGTTTCAAAATCTTTGCACATCTTGCAGAAAGGGGAAAAAAAGTAAAATATTGCCTTTTATTTCTTCTCAATCCAAGAAGAAAGACCTATGGACTGCAGTATCACTTTGAATTTATGATTTAGATTTAACTACTCTTGTAGGTAACAGAGTCCACACACCATGATTTAAGCAAAGGAAGCTCTTCCTTTAGTTTGTCCATTATAACTCTAAGAGTTAAATTAACTGTAAGAAGGTAGATTTCTGCTATGGTTCCCATTACTTTTAATCAGATTGAGACCCAGCAATAGGGCTTTTTATTCATTTTTATAAGTTATTACAACTCTTTATTTTATTTTCATTCATCTTGTGTATTAGAAATATGAGCTGATAGCATCTTCAGTTAATTTCAATTAAACTAGGTTTACACTGAATATTTCTTATTTTCTATCCTGTCAGTGTCCAGATGATGAGCTCATAATATATTTATAATGTTCTTAATGCTTACATTGCCTATACTTCTCTGTTAAATTTGAAGCCAAAATATCCACAATAAGCAATTCAACACTGAAATTTCTCCTTCACTTCATGTATTTTAAAGATGCAGAGAGATCCTGCACACATTCCATGAAATTCTAACCTGACCACTACACTACTGGACCAGGAAGGATACTAGACCAGGTCTGATTAATAAAGGTATTTCTGAAGAGTACTGTCTTGCTCTATCATTTGGGTGATTTTTAGAAACATGTACAGTAAAATTCTGTGGCAAAATCAATCCTCTTTGCCCCCTTCCTAAAACTGAAAGTAAGCAAAGAGAGGAAAATCAATGAAAATTAAGAAAAAAATAGATCTAAGTCTGATCAGAATGCAAGTTTTGCACTAAAATTTTTTACAGGATCTATGAAATGCACTGATTAGGACAATATTTTTCCTCCCACACGGAAGAAAGAACGCCAGAAATACAATAAGCATAAGAAACAGCTTGGCAGAATGGTTGGCATTTCAGGAGTACTTGTGGGGGAGAAGAATTTGATATCCAGATTACAGAAAATAAAGTGACTCTCCAGCTAATTAATGTACAGTCAACTGGTAATAAAATCCAACAAGTTTATAGATTTTGTGTATGTTATGAAGTACACAATGGGTTCATATTGTTGAAGTCACTGAAACTCTTAGCCTTTTAATAAGGGTTTATCATTTGGAAGGCAAAATTTATTTTTAAAATCAACAGAAATGCTATTTTGAAAATTCATGGGGACACGCAACAAGTCAGAACTCAGTCTTAATATCCAGCCAGTGAAATAGCTTTATTTTTCAGACCCTCATCTATACGGTATACACAAACAATAAGAATTTCAGAATTTTCTCTAAAGTACTTATATTAAGAACTTCCTCTCATCCTTCTCATCTAGGTCCCTCTACTCATTGTTAGAAGCAAAGCTCTTACTACTTCTTAAAAAAATAAGTAGCAATCTTTTTCTCCTTCTAAGTCTGTTAGTTAACTCCACTCATCCTTCTGTCCCAGTCAGTGACATCTACTCTCTTTTCACCTCAGTCATCTAATCCAACTCCAGCTCCAATCAACATTAGCTTTGTTGTAGATTTCATCATAGTCAAGATTTCAGTCTCAAGGAATATTAAGAATGTGGATGCTAAGGCTGTCACTTAGGCCATTTCCCAGAAGTTATTCCAGTACTATAGTAGACTGAACTTAATTCTATGCAGAAAAATACAAAAATCTCACCACTGCAGTATGACTAACCCACATGTAGCTGCTGCATTAATACTTTTATTCATCTAAAGAATTTTTTTTATTTAAATTTTCATAACTCCATTGGATCTTGGATCTGGCATACTGTATAGCAAAGAAATAGGATTCTGCAACATATAAATTACAATAACAAAGAATAGAAACCTTGACCCAACAGGGACTGAAAAGACATGTTAAATTAAGATTAAGTAGAGGACTGGGATCAGCCAGTATTTGGTTTAGTTGGAAGGGAGCAAGGTGTTTTGAGAGCAATTAATAAAATCCAAGAAAAATCAGACTTCTGAGATGTGGAGCGAGGAATGGATTATACACACATGGATACAGAGGCCATATGCCAGGGCCTAGGGGACTTGTGTTCTAAAGGAGGCCAGGAAAGGTGCCCATCATATTCCCTTGAAACCTAGACAAAATATCATACTAACTTTGTAGATGATTGTCCCATGAAATATACAGATAATGAGAATGAGAAATCTCAAATATTCTGAATTTGAGGAAGAGGTAGTTCATACTGTAACTAAAAACAATAGTTGATTAATTTTAATATATCTGGTTTATGAAATAAGAATTTCCAGGGAAAAAGTACTTTAACATAATGAAGTACAGATGGCCAACCTCACAGATATGAAAGACTCCACAAGCTGTGGAGACTATAAAAAATCTGCCCAAAACACTGAACATACTGTTGGATACCGGTTACAAGATTTCTAAAGGAACAGTAGAAATATGGAATGTCCAACAGACATTCCTATGCTGCCGAAAGTTCTATTAAACACAATAAATTTTGCAGCAGCAATAAAAATATTATAAGGCTAGTTTTAGTTCTAATGAAACATATTTTGACTAAAACATTGCAAGTCCTTTGATTTCACATTTGCTTTTTTCCACCACCATTCTCTTCCCCATCATCTTTGTCTTTCACTCCTGCTGTAGCAAAACACCTGAAAATTGTACAATGATAGGCTAGATACTGTAGTATGAAAAATGAAACGTCACTTGCAGCCCTATTAAACACTGCCACAAAACCTACTTCTTTAGTTCTCCAACAGTTATGTAAGTAGTCTACAGCACTGTTGGTCCAGAAATAGAAAACAGGAGAATGCTCAGTAAAATTACTTGCACAGCTGAGATCAAAATTCTGCTTAGTCTCATGAAAATTCTGTTAATGATGGTAGGAAATGCTACAACAGCAATCTATACAAGGAAAAAAGTGAGAACACAGGAAAAAGATAATTTCTGTAAGAGAGGTGGAGACTGTAAATGTATTGCTTCTGATTACCAGAGTGAATCAGCTGAAAGTGGTGATTGCAAAATGCTGCACATAACTGAAAAGCAGTGAAATACACACACACACACACACACACACATGAACAAACAGCACCCTTTTTGACAATATATGTGTTATACCCATGTGCATCCAGGAAAGTCAATAAACTTTTAGAGAGGCTTTTTCAGTTTGATGAATAACACAGAATTACTGACTTTATCGCTTATAAAACAGTACCATTTTGAGTTCTAACATTTTATGCATAACGCTTTGCATAGGGTAGCAAACTATTTTGCAAAGGTCCTGAATCAGCAAAAGTATCCTGCCAGTTTCTCAGCACTTCAATTACACAGGCTCATTGTGTCAAATTCTGTTCTCATTTATGAGAATATAAGTATAGAGTAACTCTGCTTTGGAGAAGGTTGTGACAGTTTATAAACTTAATTTAGGAAGGCTCCTTGTAAATTGTTCTAAACCCATTGTATATATTATGCGTTTCTCATTTTTTCTGTTCAGTATATTAATAGATTTCCTCAATAGTAAACAAAGTACTGTCTGTAGGACTCACACCACTGTATCAGACTCTCAGACTCAACAGCTGAACTGCTACTGTGAGACATTTTTATGCATTACAATTTGTTTTATTTCTGACATTAGAAGATAGCATCCTGTTGGCCCTGGACTAATATGGAAACTACATGTTTTTTTCAGCTCCTATATGCTGACCTGTGTTTCATTCATAAAGAACAAAATGTAGACTCCTAAATGCTATAATTTGCTTTTTTAAAAAAAAAAATAGTGTAGGCTCATAAAAAGTGTTTTGTTTTTCAGGCACAAATATGGCACAACCTAACACAAAAGGAAAATGTTTTGCTATCACTGACAAACGTTTCACCGACTTCTAGTATCACAGAGTGCAAACACCTCTCTTGCTGGGAGTTTCACTTCTGCAAGTCTTCACTTTGGAGAACCTGGTAGAGCCTCTAACTATGACTTAATTGAAATAAAATCTTTAGATTTGTTTCTGGCTCTTCATCTGACTACTTCACCCTTTTGTTACCCTTACTGGAAGTGAAGGTAAAGATGTTCATACATGTCAGACAACTGAATCAAAGCCAACAGTAATTTAGCTTTATATTTCTCAATTATACAGGACACATTTGAACTATATAATAGCTGCCATTGTAACAAACCAAACATTTATGCTACTACTACCTCCCTCATCTTTTTATTCTTCTGGAGAAACTGATCTCTTTCAAATCAGTATGCACCAATACCCCTGGAGCCCAGTAACTCAGATCATGGTTCTTCAAGCTTTAACTGAAAGCCCACTTAATTAAACATAGACAAAGAAATAAATAAATGAAACTTGCAGAATACCTTCTGTTGATTTTTGTTTAGTAGTTTGCACTTCTATTGTTAATATAAAGAATATTTTAACCGAAAATATTCATAATTTAAACATCAGCACAATCATTTACCTTACTAACAAACTGGTACAGTCAGCAGACTGTAATTACTGTGTAGACGGCCTTCTATTGTTTTATGGTCCAGCAATGGCACACAGGCCATGGATCTACACTTCTGTAGAAATTATATAAGCTTCAAGCATCCAAATGATTGATCTCTCACACATGCAAACACCCACACACTGCCTGTCTCTATTTTCTCCATGAAAATTAAATGTCAATAAGATATTATTTTTAGCTATTACTTTTTCGTGTTAATGGCAGAGTGGTACTAACAGATGATCTCAACATTTCCTACTAGATATGCATGGCTTTGATAAACATGCACCATTGGGTTGCAGCCAGAATCTAACAACCTTTTTCATTCATTGAATACCATTTCATTGCACGACAATCCCATACATTTCAGTGGAGATACTCATGGAGTTTATCAGTTTGAAGTACTGGAATCTAACCCGAGACAGGTAAGACCTGATTTTACATTAGAAAGTTTGTATTATTCAGATTGACTTTTGAAAAAAGAGAAACTGCTGTTGGTTTCAGTGAATTAGGGACTGCAGAACTGCATCACAGATTTGTTTGGATGACCTGTGAGAAGCTACCCATATGAATTCAACATTTACATTGCTTATGTAAGGGTCATCCAGTCATAAACAATGGCCCCTACCTATCTACATCTCATTAGCCCAACCCCACTCTGAAAACATGCAGAAGAAACACAGTTCTTTGAAAAGTTCTTTTGCTGGGACCTCATACTTTTAAGTAAAACAACCTGCAACTATTATATGTTTGGTGGGTTTTTTTTAAAATAATCTAGGTTTTAAAATATGGAGTTCTTTGAAAATGTCATCAGCTTTCCTGGTCCAATGGAAGTCAGAGGTTATTTTCCATAAGAAGTAAAAAAAGTTCAACTGTTTTTCAAGATTCTGGAGTCAAGACTAAATGCATCTGGAATTAAGTCAGTTCTCAATTCCAGCACTACTTAACATAACCAAGTGTACTGCTTATTCTCAATGCTTGCCTCTGAACAACTGCAGGACCCTGAGCATTGCTTTTGAATCCATTGGAACTTTGCAATTATTCTTATGGGGCTTGATCTTGAGAAGTCTCAAACATCCTTGACATGTCACAGCTCCCAAGGTTACAATACTGTAATTCTGTCGTGCAAGAATCAGGACTTCAGTGCCCAAATATCAGAAGAAAGACAGGTTATTTCTTTTTTTCTTCTGATATTCAAGACAAAGGAGAAAACAGACCTAAATCCGATCCTGTATTTATGATAATGATTTGTATTACAGTAGTGCCTAGTGTGGTGCCCAAAAATTAGGGCTCAGTTATGCTACATCATGCACACAGTAAGAAAGAATCCATATTGAAAGATATGACAACAATTTTGAGGCTGTCTTGAGACTTTATTACTGCAGGTAAAATGCACTGAGATTCTGTGATATACCTTATAAATGAAAAGCATAATTTAAATAACAATATAACTATATGAAACCTTTTAATAAACTAATTTAGATTACTCATAAGTACCATGCAGAACATATTTTTTTTTTGCAGCACAAAAAGCTTTTCTCTCTGTGCCATTTCCGTAACTCTTACTGTAGCATATGCACATGTGAAGAGTACTTTTCATCTTGGCTTTAATTCAAGGTGTTTTATCCAAGTACATTCCTCTAAAAAGATTTTTTTACATTTTATGCCCTTTATTCTTCCAGAATAGTTAATCAATGTTTATTATGAACCTTTGGAGTATGTAAATAAACATAGCATCAGGCTTCTGTTTCCTTGCCTTTCCTTTAGAATACACGTTACTAAAATATCTCAAGAGAGTCAGAGTTGTAATGATTTATTATTTTTTTAATACACAATGAGGCTTGTCAAGATTTTCTTTTGGGTAGCTATGTAATACTACTATGTCATGCTCCATTATCAACATCTGAACTAGAAAGATGTTTTTGCTTGTATAGCAGTGACAGTCAGTATTGTCTTCTTAAAATATAACATATGCAACTGTGAGGGGAAAACAGAATTTATAAGTCCAGCAAACTTCCAGATGAGTATGGCCAAAGGGAATCTACTGCATCTGCCTTATTACTGTACAGGGAGGAAAGCAATGCACATTGACTGTGCTGCAAATAGCTGGATGTACTTAGCTGGAAGGAAGAAAAGGTGAGAACAGTGCTCATGTGTCATGTTCACTGTATGAGCTGACTAGGCAGATGTTTGACTGCACTGATGCTATGTTAGGACAGAACCCAATGTTAGTTTTATTTATATAGCTGCTGTGTCCCCTCTCCCCCTTTTTTTTTTTAATAGAGAAGAAATCTTTTTACTGAATTTGCAGAGGCATATCTGTTTGGAAGCATGACTACTTCCAAGTTCTTTATCCTCTCTTCTCTAATAGAATCAGTCTTGTGGGGTGGAAATTAAGTTTCTGTGGCAACTAGTGTTCTAAATTCATCAAATTTTAATTAATACACTACTGTTTTGTAGACAGACATATTTTTGAGCTGAAGCTTGCAGAGGCCTGGTAGTTTCTAAATAGCTGATTAGTTCCTTAGAACCATTTTGCCTCCAGAATAGCACAAATTTCAACAGATCTACACTGTGGTCTTTAGTCAGAAAAACAAATAAATAAAATTGATTAATAAAATAAAACTTTAAAATATCAAATCTAAGTGTGTGCTTGTGATTTCTAACCATGCCACAGGGACAAAATTAAAATATATTACAGTTATGATATGCCAATCTTTGGTTCATTTGCATTTGCATTAGCAGAATTTGAGAATGAGGTAATGACTTTTTTACCATAATATCCTGCTTGTGGATAACATACAGAAAGTTAATTTTTAAAATATTTGTACTAAGGGAACTATAACTATTCACCACTCTGCAGTAAATTTCCAGCCATATTAATTTTGTACCCAAGATAATCATATACTATGTGCAACATTTTGTTCAGACAACAGTGTCTTCATGTAAGTAGCATATGTACTATAAGAACAGGCCACAAGAGGACTTCTGTAAACTCGGTTCTATTTTTTAGTGGAGATTTGTCAATATGAACCAGCTACAACTCTAGGCACATAACACAGAAAAAACCTCTGTGTTGCAAGAGTATTGGGGTTATAAAGTCAAGCATACACGAGTTAGGAAATGCTGTCTCTAAAGTAGCCTGCATAACCTCACTTTGACTTTCTTTTGTTTGAGCAACCAGACACAATAATGCTGAGGGCCAGAGAAAAACCCATGAGAAAAGGATCCTGAATTCACTCTAAGGTTTGAGCAAGGCACAATAGATAAAGTCTAAAGATAGCTAGTCTGGAGTGGTCTGGAATATCGAATCCAGCCTGCTTGAGGCTTCCATCAAGACCACAGCCTTTTCCCCAGAGTAGATGAGGCTGCTCAGCAGCTAGCATTGCTCAATTAGGCAAAAAGGTTTCTCCCGTCTCCTGCCCCGTAACACCCATATGGCAGTGGTTGCCAATGTCTCTGCAGGCCAAACAGCACAAATGAGAAGATGCTGCAGTTGCAGCTGCTGGGGCCAGCACCCTTCTCACTCCTTGCAGGGCAGTAGTGTGGGAGACCAGGGGAGCTTGGCTTTCTGGGACAGCAGGGATTCAACTGTGACAGCTCAGCTACCTGTCAAAGCATGGATGTCACAAGAGACTACAGTTGACAGAAGCTGCTGCCAGAGAAAGATGGCCAAAGTGGAAGCTGCCACAGTGGGGATGTGAAGTGTGACACAAGATATAGCTGAGTACCAGGATCTTGATCCAGCCCCAAAATAACTCAGAGTGGATTATCCTGAAGTTTGTGATCAAATTCCTCATAATTCACACCTTAACTCCGTGTTTTCTACCTCCTAATCTCTATTCTTCGCCTTCTATCCCTTATCTCCCCTTCCAATCTGATTTCCATCCTAGTTGCTCTATCCATCTAATGCCTGTCTTCCTCATTGATTTCTATTAACTTCTCTCATCAGCTTTTGAGCTCTCTTCTCTTTTACCAAGTCTCTTTACAGTATTTTCTTCCACTGGCACCTGTTCTCACAGGCAGGGGAAGTGTCCTCTGCTCCTTGTGCCTCAGGCTGGAACAAGATCTGTGTAGTCTGAATGAAAGGTAATATATACTGAAATTCTTGCCCCCCTTACATTTTTAACTTAACAAAACATAACAACTTTTTTCTAATGAAGACAAGAGGAGGTACTTCTCTGCCATGAGGGCAACATTTTAGCTAAGTTTCTAGTGCATACATGTAGGTCCCAGCCTGTATTAACCTATATATTCATGGAGGAGAAAACATATTGTCTACTAAATTCATTCTCTGAAACAGCTGAATCATTCTGGTTGACACTGGAAAAATATAGCCTTGGGCAGATACCCGAGAATGCAATTTTCAGACTGACTGGCTAAAATTTTAAAAACCAAGAAACCCTGATAGCAAGCTTTTGCAGTAGGATGTGTTGGGTAACCACATGTATGAGCTTTACTAACAACATTAAAACACTATACCAGCAGAATTATTTATTGCAGAGAAAAAGCCTTTTCATGTATCAGCAACATACAAAGACTGTCCTCTACATAAACTGTTATCAGCTCTAAGACTACAGTCAACACAACCTGAACCCTAGGTCTGTACAGGTGATTCTCTCCATGAAGCCAGTATTAAAACCACAAATTACTTCTATTTCCAAAATAGATATTTTGCTTATAACTTCCCTTATCATTACCAACAAGTCATTTCAAAATGCTACCCAGGGGCAATTAAAACTGGAAAAACAAAGAAGAAACATATGCTGACTTTGATGTTGTCCCTCTGATTCCTGTTAATATTTTGGAGAAAAGTATCTTTGAAAACTAAACAGAAAGAAAGAAAGAGTGAGACAGACATGCATAGAGAAAAGCTCATATTCTGAAGAAGCCAGAAGGCACCAGATAAAAGCTGATAAAAAGTAGGTCAGCTAATGATTCACAGCATCCAATGCTCGTAGAACCCTGTTAACAACAGCAGGGAAGATGCAAATGCAGAAGCTAATGTCAAATTATTTAATATAGGGGAAATGGATATAATGGAAACAATTGGCTATACATACATCTGGGTATGGAAACTCTGTAGATGTAGAGAACAGAGCTCCATTGATGATAATCTTTATTTAGGGTCCAGTGAAAATTCAAAAGTCTAGACTGGAGCACCCAATTTCTTCCAGTCTGAATGCTGAGACTGGTGATGTGAGGTCCATGATTACCCATGTTTTCTAATAAAGTTTTTTTTTCTTTTCTCCCCCTCCCCTGCAGTGAAAGTGGGTAAGGCTCTCAGTGATAGCAAAAGTGGTAACATCACCTTTGACAATAACAGCTTTCTGTTTCATAGTGTATCAATCCAATATGACTTAGGTTCACCCAGTGGTAGATAGCCAGTGCAGAAAATAAAGGACAAGGATGAAGGTAAGTCATTAGATAAATATCTCTATTGTGTTTTCAGACACCCTTAGAACTGCTGGCAAGGATCCATGCTCACTTATAAATTAAGACTCTTGCAGCCTGATTCTGCAATGACCTTATTAAGAAGCTTGAGTGGACTTGCAAGAATACACAGCAATTTCAGTTTAGGGTTTCAGTGTCAGAAAGTGAAATCACATCAGCATAAGCAAAGGTGGCCTGAAAGTATAGAAGTCCTCACCCTTTTCCAGTCAGCAATGCTGACAGACTAGCTTGCAGATATTTTGCTCCTTTACTGTTTGTGACTGCATAATAAGCCTGTGGCAACTGTATCAACTGCTTAGAAGCAAAAGGAGAGTAATTTATTTTATTTATGTTTTAATGTCTTTTGTCAGCTTGAAACCATGAGAGTCAGCTCCCTCCGACCAGCTAGATCTCCCTATACAACAGACAAGGGCTCCATGGACCACAGCCTGAGAACTTCTGTGGCAGACATTATTGATTGCACAGTTCCTTTTACACAGAGAATGAAGCCTGTGACATTTATTACTGTAACAGCACTTTTGTGCCAAATCATTCATTTAATTTTTTTTGACAGAGTGTATATTTATACGAATTACAACCAACTTGAGCAATAAAGAGGCTTCATCAGAAAACCCACTATCAATTAATTGAAATTTCAGGATCCTAAACCCTAATCAGCTTTGGATCAGAGACCTTATCTTTCGTGAAGTGATTTCAGCTGAGATCAGCTAACACCAGCTGAAGACTTGGCCCATTATCTCAGAGGTCCAGGTTCCTAAAATAATTGTCCTATTTCCAAAACTGTGAATTTATGTTCAATTTTCCTTTCACAGATTCTCTAAGCAAAACTAAAAGCTTTAAAATAGAGATCAAACCTGATTGGTTTATACAAACAAATCCAGGCACTATATCTCCAAAAGCTTAAAACAAAAACTGACCAGAAATGTTATTTTAACAAATTATATAAGAAAAAGGTTTATGTTAATCCTGTTGAAATTTTATCTAGAAGAAAAAGGAACACTTTACAACAGGCATTTTCATTTTTCTTTTTGAATTATTTACACAAAAACATACAGCTCAAAGTTTTTTAAAGAACAAAGGCCTTGAAAATCCAAAAATTAAGTAAATATTTGATTCATATCATGCAAAAATGTTTCAGTTGATCCTCTCCAATAGTTTAAATTTGTTTGATAGAAATTTTTTCTTTTAATTATTCATTTCAATTCAGGACCAAAATTATAAAATTTATTGGGAAATTAAAAATTAATTTTTTGCCCAGATCTACTTAAATTAAGGTTATTGGAATATTTTTTTTGAGTACTTATTGCCTCAGGATTCATTGGGCCAAATTAATTCCTACGAATTAATCTCCACTGATTTCACCATGCTTCTTCCAAAGAAGGACTTGATATTTATGTCTTTAAAATGTTGGCATATGACATTAATATTTCTCAACATTTAGTTTAATTCTATTTGCTTAAAAAATGCTACCCAAAAAAAGGAGGAAAAAACCCCCAAACCAGTGGCAAAACATACTTTTTAGTCCTACATAGTGAAAAGATATAATTCAGAATCCTGTATTCAAAGCAGATCACAATCTAAACTTTTCTTAGTATGTGATAAAAATAAAGACTAAAATTAAATATATTGATATATTTTTTTTATTAGTAGAAAATTTCTATTTTGATTAATAGAAACTTTTGCCAGAAGAATGTGTCTTGTTATCAGCCCTCAATCAGAGATCTTCTTTTCTCAGAATCCTTTTCATCCAGCTGAGTGCAAAATCCTGTGACATGAGTAATAATGCTTTCCTACATATAAGCACAACATTAGGGCATCATATTTTACCCAGAAAATTATAAGACATATGTCATGGTCTCCTTCAATCTTAACAAGTGAGGCTACAAGTCATTCCCTGAAGCCCTTCATCACCCTGGATTTGCTCAGCTACTGTCACATCTAGGCTCTATTGGCAGCTGGAGACAAATGGCATGCACTGCTCCCCTTTATATACTTGTATAAAATACAGCTGTGAACTGACATGCTTTAGAGTATTAAGAGTGATGCTGTGATGTTTAAACTCTAACCTGTCTCTCTGATGAGGGCGTTACTTTCACAAGGGTAGAAAAGTTGTTGACAGACTCATTACAGTAGGATAGTTATTAGTGTCTGGCCAGGAGATCACACCTCATAGTCATGTCCAAGTGACATGACAAAAGCCAGGATCTTTTACAAAATAGCCTGCTGGAAAAGTCTCAGCAATGGCTATGGCCATTAAATATCAAGTTTGTGAAACTTTGACAGTTCATTAGCAGAGCTAATTGCACTGTGTCAGCTGAGATAGGTGGTCCAGTCAGCTTTCCTTCCTTACCTAAGAGAGGAGAGCCTCTACTTTGAGAGGGACGTATGCTGCAGATGGGGAGGAAGCAAAGGCTCAGCAAAGAACCATGGCTCCCACCCAGGATAGCAAGATCCCTGTTCATTACGCTGCATCACAATTCTGTGTACACTTACATAGCTTATTCCCTTACAGTGAACAGAGGATGTACCTTTTAAACCTCTAAATGTATCTATCTAATAGTGGTGGTTTCTGCATGCTCAGAAAACACCAAAGGTTATGTAATGATCCTTCTTATCATAAAGCTAAATAAATAAAAATCACATTCCTAATAGTCCAAGTACACTGATAAGTAATCTGAATTTAGATACATTTAACAAGTTTAACAGACTAAGTAGATGCTCTTTGTGCATGTACAACTATCTATTATTATTCAGATGTTTCATCTAGACTATAGTGAACTACTTTGAGCTGGATATTTCTGTTGCATTAAATCCCTGACCCAAACTATTATTAATTGTATATAATAATATTTAAGAGCTGGTTATAGATACACAGAAATCTCATTAAATATTTCTGTTTGTTGGATGGTTTAATTTTTAAGGGTTAGAACATCAGAAAATCAGACTGATAGTCTGTTATGTTCATCTGCTCTTTTTGCTATATCTTTGCTGCTGTAGCCTTCTCAAATAGAAATACAATGCTACAAAGTCCCTTTGATTCACACCTACTTTACAGTTACTTTACAAAGATTTGTTCTTTCATGCCCTTGTAGGGCAGATAATACTCCAATCCAATACAAACATTTGACAAAAATGATTGCCCAGACTAAAACTCTCATAATGATGTAATATCAGCCTCATTTTTTCTTCATACTTTAAAATAAAACCAACAAAATATGCATTTTTCAGTTTTTTAGGCTGTATTGTGTGGTTTGGTTTTTTTTTTAGGGGGGGGTTGTTTTTTTTCTGATACTGTGTGTTCTTTATGTGCCTTCACTTTCTAAAAGGGGAGGACATCAGCAGAACATGACAGATGGTCTAAGTAACACATGTTCAGCATTCTCTCTCCATGCCTCTGCTTCTACAACCTGAGAATCCTTTCAGTGCAAGAAACAACGGAGGAACAAAGAAGACAGGACTCCTGAGCAGTACTGAGTCTTCGGATCAAAGTGGAAACAGAGGTTAAGTGCAGAACATGTGCCAGTCTCCATCTATTGTATAAGCAAGCAGAAAAATTATCATATAACAACATAACTTAAGAAAAAATTTATACTTACGGTCCTACTAGTTTCATCTTCAAAATGAAGCAGTACTTATTGTATCAGACAGTAAAAAGCAATAAGATGAGAAAGCCCTATGAGAAGAGGTCTAGAAATAGTTGAAATCCATTGAAAATTGACTCCTTTGCAATTTAAGACATGGCATACCCACAAGAATGCAACTGCTAAACACTGTTTGTGATTTAAGAAAAACAAATATGTGAAGTTTTCACTAAACTTTTACAATATGTAATAGTAAAAAAGCTCTGGTCTAGAACAAAAGTACCTTGGAGCTATTGCAAAATGATTAATAGATAATATTAGCACAGTTATTGACCTAGATCTACAAAATACTAAGCACTTCCTAATATGTAGTAAGCATAACCAATTTATGTTACTTTCAAATACACTCGGAGCATCAGGGAGTTCTGAGCATCTTACTGGAAAAATCAGGAGTGTTACAGAAGAATGTACAGAAGGCTGGACAGTAAAACAAGTGATTTTGCTTAAACATATAAAAAAGTCTGTAAAATAAGACCCAGAAATCAAATACACAGGTGACCTTTAGCTATAAAAGACTTATATCTACTGTACACTTAATTCAGCTTCATTAATAAGGGAACTTAGAGACTTCAGGTAGCATAAATATAAATACTGGGAATTATTCTCTCTGAACTTCTGGGGGAGGGAGGATTTGCTTGCTTTGTTTTTAACAATGCCAACAGAAAGAAGTGTGGCACTATTACATTAGCAATCAGTAAAAATACATGTTTTCTTTCTCCTAATTCAAGGTCAGTGTTCGAACATTTAATTGTATATACACTGCTAACCTTTGAACTTTTCCATCAAAACTGCAAGCAAGCTGAAAATACAATGTCCTTAATAGAAGAAGTAGGTCAAATTACATTTCCTTCATCAAAAGTGCCAGAAACATCATCTCTCTTTCCCCATCCCTAGATCACTGATTGCCAGAAGCTGGAAGCAGGGAAGAATCGCTCTATAAATAGTCTTTTTATAGCATTTTTTTTAATGTCTCTAGTTGCAGCTGCAGATAGGATATTGGACGAGATGAACCTCAGTGCTGGACTAAAACAGTAGTTTTTGTAAAAATTTTCTTAGGAGTCACACATTTGCATTTATAGCATCTGATGAAATTCACTCTCCTGTCTGTCTTTCTTAGCTACACACTCAAAAAGGGGAATAATTAAGTCAAAAGAACAAACATACCTTTGTCTAATTCTACAATCCCAATATTCAGGCATTTCCAGCAAAGCTATCTCAAGAATTGTTGCTGTCTATTTACTGCATGCTACTATTATTGGAATGTCTATCCAGAATTCAGCAGACAGATGGAATTTTGCCTGTCACTTGAATCAGCCAGAACCTGTATACGCATTTGGCATGACACTGAGGCCAAGCTCTGCTGAGAGGGTGGTTCACTGAGTTGGGCTTGCTGCCACATTAGTGGAAGTCACAAGAACTCTCATCACTTCAGAGGGTTTATATGTTTACCTCAGAATGGTATGTAGAGACACCAAATTATATGTACAATCTGTGGTTCTCCTCTATGCCTTTTCACATACATACTTGGGAGTTGCTAGATCAGAGAATGGTCACTTATCTGATGCAAAGAACTTAAAATGTGGGTTTTTAATCTTCTTCAGCAGGAACCTTCCTGACTTGCAGAGCCAAGTATTGATCCATACATTTCCCCATGCATCAAGCTATCAAACTATGATCACATGTGTTGTTGCCTTCTCAAATATAAATGGAAATAAGAAAATATCCCAACAAACGAATAAATGAATCATCTTATGGAACTTGATTCTTAAACATCACAGACAAAAGAAAATCCTATTGTCTTCCATGGTGCAAGATCAAGCTGCTGATAGACAGTACAATTGCAGAACAAAAAAAATTAAATCAACATCGGATCTTCTCCCAACTATTCCCTTAAGGAAAGACATTTTCCCCAGATCTTATCTCCTGCCACATGGCACTTTGAATATTGCATATTCTGGGACAGATGAAGGATAGACATGGAAGGCAGTATAAGCAGGACTTCTACCCTTGACTTTCTGGCACTCAGCAGTGGACAATAGACAAGTTATAGTAACATATTACCATCAAAGCTACTCTGGCCAGCAGTTATGGACTGCAGTGGTCTGTGCAGTCCCTTGAGAAAGCAGAAATTGGCTCACTTCGCCCAGGTACAATATTTGCATCTCAATAGGAATGTACTTGACATTTAGATGTGATTTTGTATATTGAAGTTTGAAGCATTAAGCTATTTTTATTCTTGTTCTTTACTCGTTTTATTCTCTTATTATTGTGAAACCACCTAGCATTCACAAACTGTTTTTATAATAACACCTAGAGCCAGTTTTTCAAAGTGACACTGTTTTTGACTGGCTTTGTTGGTGGTGCTGTACTGAAGAACCACACATTTCTTTTGAATTTATTTGGACCCAAGTCCTGGATGAAAGCACAATGCTTGAAATCAGACATATATTGTTTCCAGCTGAGCACTTTGGTATGAGGCTACCCCCAAAATCAGCACAATGCTGATCTAAAATTGCCTGACTTCCTCTTCCTGGCCCCTCACACAGTCCATCCTTTTCATTCTTCTTTAAAACACAGGTTCCTTTAAATATTTAGAGACATATGTTTTCAGCTTCTATTCATACTTTCACATTCACTCACTCTTCATTCTGTTAACCTTGCCAAAAGCAGATTTTACCAGGTGAAGAATTTTCCATCACATTAGAGAGATTAGCTTAGCTGATGTGAGTTGTACACGAGAGGTTCAAACAAGCACCAGTAGGCACGTCTGACAAATTCAGGCTTAAATTCTTCTTTACTTCAGCTGGATAGAGGAGGAAGACACTGCCAGCTACTCACAGAATGATGCAATGAAGCAATCAATTAAAACAAACATAGCTTCCAGCAGAATAAAGACACTGAAATGTTAATATTTTTTCTGCTATCTGGTGCATAAATCAAACTTTCAGTTAAATTTCAGAGAGGGAATTTTTTCTTTGAGGTTGTATAAAATCCTTGTGTAACTGACATGCTTCCAGTGCTGCAATTTTTGTCGCAGCAAACAGTCTCTCCTGCCTGACAATACAAATATTCTCTTGAACAGCACCTCAGAAGTCAACATCACTGAGCAGCAAAAAAACAATAAGGATAAAAAACTCACCATTGCTTCCACTTATTTTCTTCTAGCCTACTCCCAGACTTCAAAAGCTCAAAGAATAGAAGTATACAGTATTTGACTTTAGTGTCAATATATCTTTCAGCTAAAATCATGTGAATTGGGACATTTATTTTAAAAGCACTGTTCCTAGATTGGGCCAGTATGTTCTGTCTATTGATCTCATTTGAAAACATAAAATGTCCTAAACTATTCTGACATCAGTAATAAAAATCCACCACATGGACAATAATACTTGAAACCATGTAAAACACCTTCCTGTCACTCTTTTGATTTTACAGGAATTTCAACCTAATATCCAGTTACAAATAAAGCTGGCTCATTTTACAATCCTGGCTGCAATAACTTGCTAAATTTGCCATTTCATAAGGTTCTGAAATCAATCCAGGTGAGACTTGGTAATCAAATTGGTTTTGCATTGTGATTTTATGTTCATGCAATCTCTGAACTCAAGTCAAAACCCAGGATCCTTTAAATCCATTGTACTGAAATAAAAGGTGGGGGCGGGGGGTAAGTCAACATCACCTTAGAGATTTGTACAACTCTCTCCTTTGTTGATATTTTTTTCCTAGTCCCAAAGAAGATACTGCTAGATAGCTTGTGTGTTTAATCTTTAGGAGCTGAATTTAACAAAATAGGGAACATGACAATCATCTGTGGACGGCTGACTGCTATTAGCTTCTTCTATCAATTACAATACTACCATGTGATGACCAGGTGCAAAATTGGCCAGCCTCACAGGGAGAAAACCAAAGGCTAAACCTTGGCAGGCGGGTGTATCACTTTTTGGGAAATGGCCATTACTGGCATCCAGCTGTCACAGAACACTCAATCGACAGGGCACCATCCTGGGATCGGTATTTTCCTCTGGACAGGAATCTGGTGCTTCATTACAATCAGAGCTCCTCACTCAAGCACTGTATGAAGTTTATGCCTGGAAATTAAGCTGTTTCAGTATCTGAAGTATTCTTTTGCCCTATTCTAGGGAATCATCTTCCTGTCATCAGCATGATTCCTGAGGAAAAAACTGTCTGACAAAGAACAGAGTGAAAAATGGAAGAGGGTACTTCTACTTACTTAACTTCCATTTCTAAGGCAGGTGTGATGAGTAGGGCAGTTTGCTTTTGAATTTTTTGGTAACTGGATGCCTCTGTAAAAAAAATGCTAAAGAAAATAATATTTGGAACACATGAGATCGCCTTGCTGTGGCCCACTGAAGAATCTATTCTTAAAATTCTTTCATAAAAGTCCCTCTTTGGCACAAAACAGTTTTATTTTATTTCTTCAAATTTAATTTTTTTTTTATCACTTTCTTATCCTGACTTAGGTAAGACTAAATAGTTACAACATGGTTTAGAATTGTCCACTACAGCTATATTCACCATCACCTCAAAGAGGCAGTTATGCCACCATCAAGTCACCAAAAAAAAAAATACACTATGAACAAATGATTTTGTATTTTCATTACACTTCAGTTTTTATCTTCTATTTCATTTTCAACCTTCCTTTTCATCTCCAGAATACAGAGCAGCTTGTGCAACTACTTAATTTTTTCCTATCCATCCATTCCATAGGGACTGGTAGGGCAGATAAGCAATTAGATACGCTACTCATGAGTGGTTTTTTCTTACTTGGACGTAGTTTCTACCCACTAGTTATTCCAAGCCATTTGTCATACACTTGTGCTCATGATTATGTAACTGCAGTATAATGTATTATCTTTCTATAAAAACATTTGCTCCCAGCATTTGCTCCTAAATTATGTTTATGACTATTCCTACAAAAGAATGGTACTTTAAGTGAGAAAACCTACTATTTTTAAAGGATGTCTTTAAGTGGCATAGTTATCATAATTACATGAAACATGTATAAATGAAAAAATGTGTGGGAACTAAATATGCTGGTATATTTGCAGAACTTATATATCAGGAATGGGTTAAAGATCTGATTTGTATCTTGTACATATTGCAATCCAATTCTTTGGCATTTTTGTAAAATACTTCCAAACACAAACAGGATGAAGTGTGCTTCAAATACAAAGAGAAGCCATTTTGAATCCTTTTATTTTTCCTCCCCAACTGGCATGATACCTTCTGAATCTTAATCTCTGAATACCACACAGTTGTTTCTTCTGGCAGTGGTTTCATCTTTTGGGAATTAAGGCCCTGATCTTTCAAAGAATTACATGTGTTTAAATGGTCAGTCTGTGCCAACAGCAGGATAAGGCATTCTGCAAAGTTAAAACTTTGCAAGTCTTTTCAGGCTTGGGGTGTGAACCTGGATAGTAAATACCCAATATGTCCAGCAGTTGTGGCTTCAGTGACTTATTCTACTGATCTCTTGGCACAAAACATCCTGTCAGGTTGAACCAGAAGAGCACTGGTGTGTACAGTGCCCATGGGGAGGAGTGAGGTCTTCATTCCCAGTATCCTAGTTCCCCTTCCATAATACAACACACAGCTGAGCTGGGGTGATCGATCATTTTAGTGAAAATTGAACTGATTTGTAAAAGTGTTTCTGCTAAAATATGAGAAGAAACTGCCCACAAGCTGCCCATAAGGCACAAGAAAATGTCCACAAGTGGCATCGATGCCTGTCCACATACTGATAATTTAGAAACTCCCTTTATTCCTACAAGCAGAGTCTGACTCAGGTCAGAGACTTGTGCTGCTTTGGAAATCCAGAGATTGTCACTGAAGTTGAAATACAGTTAGGCATCTTTAGTGTTCTTGTGCTACAGAGAGGTATCTCTCATGCATACTGTTCAGGACATCCTTTCCACAATGCTAACCTAACTATTGGCCCCATACATTAATGATGTTGTTATATGTTTAATTTTCTTTTTGATAGTGGAACACCAAGGTCTCTATAGTCCACAAGGACTGCCTTTATCACTAAGAATTTATGCCTTAATACACAGCAAGGGGCTCTAGTGCTGTACGATATGAATGCTATCATATGCTGAGCATTGATTATTGTATCAACATAGCACGTAAGGACAAGAATTGATAAAAACATCCGTAAGTTCTTAAAGGAAACGGAAAAATAAAAAATATGCTGTAGGTTTGTTTTTTCTCTCTCCCACCAATGTACCTAGCCAAGTTTTAGTATTTACAATAGATTCTCCCATTCTACTTCAAAGACTCTTCTCCAGTTTATCCTTAGCTGGAACCATTCCTCCCTCCCCAAGCTTTTATTCTTAATTTCCTTTTCACACTTGGGTGATCTTCCTGCTCCTTTGTATATTACCAAGATTTTCTCAACTATTTTCATATAAACAGTTTTTATTACATTTTTAGAGCTTTATTTTTTTTTTAAAGAAAAAAGCAGATACTGCTGCAGCATAGGAAAGGCTCTGTAAAGTCTGTAAACTGTAATTTAAATTTACATTGAAAAGTTTTCAGTTCTTTCAGCTGCATACTGCTGGTCCACCCATTCATTGAGATAACACTCAGTATTGACATATGTTCCTCTCTCTTAGTTAAAAAGGGCATATACTATGTTTCTAAGGATATTTCTTGTTCTTTTCCTCAATAAAACTGCAAGGAGTTAAGCTGTATCTTATGCAACCCTTATCTTGTACCACAGCCTGACTATTTAATTGTTTGCACCTGTTATTTAAGAGTTCCTCTCTCATTCAGTTAATTAGATATATAGAGAGTCTGATATAAAGCTCCACGAAGTTAGTGGGGTCTTTCCAAGGGATTTGTATCAGTTGTCTAATTAACAATTTCACATCATTTTTGTTCCTGTTTCCAAATATGTGGAAAAATATTTGGTTTAACTCAGACTTAAGTATTCTTAACATTTTTTGGTGGGCATGAAAATCCCTAATTTTACTCAGGGGTTGTTGTAATCATTATTTTTCTCTGTTTGCACAAATTTTTTAAAGGTTAATAATTAATTATATTGTGTTGCCCTTCAGATTTATACTAGACCCTGACTTCAAAGCAGATTAAATAGCAGTTGTTGACCTTTAGTTTGGTGTACCAATTTGATGATTTGAGAAATCCTGGTGCAACTTATTTTGGTTTTAGATCAGAGACTCTCTTTCAATATGCAAACTCCATTTTGAGGTAAAATGTTTAAATTTTGATCTTTTAGAAGAGGGAATTAAACATAATGGTTTATGTTTGTAATGGTAACTAAAGTGAGGTTACAGTGAGGTGAATCTCCATAAACTGAAGTTTATAATAGGCAGGTTTCTTAGCCATTGTATGGCAGAAGAACAGAAGAAAGCCAGTGTTTGACTGTAAAATAAAACAATCAAGAGAAAAGGTAAGAGATCCTAGGATTCTTGGAGAAAACTTCAGATCTAATTGAAAGATGCTAAAGCAAAAAAAGAGAAGTATGTAAGAGTACTTGTTTTGTCTAATTTTTGCTAGCTAAAGCAAAGAGCAAATGTGCTTTTGAAACCTTTACAAAACCTATATGCCTATCATTCCCAATATTGCATTCTCAGTGAAAAGCAGTACATAAGCACAGATTGCTCACAGAATTGGAGCTTTAGTAAAAGGCTAAATTCATCACTGTTTAGGAAAATATTTAAACACATACAAAAGCCCCACAGCACCTTTTAATTGGACTCTAATTCAACTTGCTGATTAAATACTTTTCTGAAAGAAGAATTCTATAGGTGAAACTAAGGTAAGCCAATGGTTTGAAATAAGCACCTTGAGCAAACCTTTGTTTCAGCAGTGAGCAGCATTTTTATGTTAGTTAGGAAATATATTGTATATAAAATCATTTTAATATTAAGTCCAAATAGAGATACTGTCATGACAGACTACCTCTGCCCTTCTAATCCTCATAGAAACCTCTCTGAAGCCAACATACACGTAAATAATTCACAGGAAATGTGCCGACAGTAGAAGACAGATCACGTATTTATGGAATACCACAAAGAGCATCCTATGGTGATATGTAAACACAGAAATGTTCAAAACCTTTGCTCTCTTCATAAATGATAAACTTTTCTGAAATTTGTTGTTTTCTGCTCTTTAGTCCCAAGCCTGTGGCTGCCTGATTATTAAGTAATTCATTAATTTAGTACAATGGTGGAGTAGACCTCAGCAACAGTGACATTTAATCTCTTTCTAGAAAATATTTAACAAGTGCAGCAGATCAGTTTCCTTCAGAAAACATAGATTTATTTCTTCTATGGAACCGCTAGGTAACACCTTTTGAAGCTAAATAGCTTTGAAAACCTTTGTGTGAAATAAGCCTACATAACTCCTTTAAACACTATATATGTATAGGCACTACACAATCAGATACAATCCGATACAGTCAGAACAATTCCTTTCATATTTAATAAGCCTATCTCATCATGGATGACAAAAGCATTTTTAACATTTACCAAAATTCCCTTTAAAAAGCTTAAAACTACATATTTTTGAAGTATATTTGTTCTTCTACCTTCTATCAATGTGTGCAGTTACCTTGTTGGCTCTTAGCTGATGCACTAAAGCATCTTTAAACCCATTAAGTGTTGTTCTTCACAACATAGAAAAGTGGAACTTGAGATGCAAGATTGGCATCCAAAACTTATGACTCCTCTCTTTTTCAGGATAGGTGGCAACATTAACCAGTAATAAAAAGAAAGAAAATACAAAGACTTTTAAAAAGGAAAATATGACCCATTCTAGGTAGCAAATGATGCACCTCTGAAATTTTAAACAACGCTTAAAACAGTTTCCATGGAAACAGAAATTTGGCACAATTATGAAAAACTGTTAGGAGGCAGCTTTTACCAAGCCAGATGGTTAATATGTAACAGGGGAATATAACAAGGGAAGTAGGTTGTATAACTCCTTAAACCTGGATAATGGGTCCAAATGGATCTAATCACAGGGCATATCTCCAAGAAAATGTTGTCACCACTTCCAAGGGTGACAATCTCATCAAAAACAAGTGGAAATATTCCTGATTAGATGGAATATGAAAGGCTGCATAAGTCTTTCAGCAGCGCTGTTTTGGCTGTAGGAAACAATGAGAGATTAGACGTGGCCACCAAATGTGCCAATTATTCCCAGGTTGTTTCAGTTGAGTGGGAGAAAATACTTGAAATGTTTGGCTTCAAAACACATGCAGCTAGTAACTCTAAAAGGGTCCTGAACATCTCCAGACTGAAAAAATGAATTTTCTATTAAGCTTTTGTTAAGGTGATACTAAGGTGGTACATGGGCAAGGAAAGTTTCCAAGTGAGCACAACCTCCACAAAGTATTATGGTGATCCCACAGACCAAAGCAAAAACCTGTTGTAAAGGTTCCCTTTTGTGTCATGAAAGTTTTGTATCAATCATCAATAGTTTATAATGAAAATTCAGTTCAAACCTTAGTCATAGTGAGGATACTATCACTCCTTAACATTTCTTTTTATTTTGACTGACAATTCATTTTGGATTTGAAATAGCTGCTGCTTGTCATGTCAGATAATTACATTTTTCTTCAGCCATCTGAGCACAAGTATCTCAGGAAAAAACCCTGTAACTGTAGAAGTCCAAAAGCCTTCTACATCCCAGGTGGCTCAGAAAAATAGCACAGGGCATGGGAACACAGGCTGTGTTGTGTCACAAATGCCTTTATTTACTATGCATAAAACAGTTTGGACTCTTGTCAGATTAGATAGAGTAAGACCTTGGTGAATGAAATCTATGTGGGGATTGTCAGAAATCAGGCAGGTTTTACGATTATGATCCAGTATGGGGAAAAAAAAAGCAGGGAGGGGGGGATCTTAATGATTTTCATAATCTATTTGATGGTCTAATGAAAATTCCCTGTTGTTTTAACTTTTGAGGACTGGAATCTTGGCTAATTATACTTTTACCATGCTTCAAAAACCGCCCTGAATCAAAAGGTCATTTTAGCCAACTGGAAAAACTTTCCTTTTCTTTATGTTGCATGGCAGTTTAGCCCGACTGCATTGCCTTATTAGTTTGATAGCTAACCACTGCAAATTTGGGCATTTTTTTCATCTCAAGGAAACAGTAAGGGTCAAACACATGAAGAATGACCATTGTGTCTGAAGTTACGTGGTGCAACATCTCACATTTTAGGAATCTTCCTGCTAGACCAAAATCCAAATCCACAGCCTAGCACAGGGAACTGTGAAGTCTTCAACCAGACAACAGATATAGACAAATTCTCTCTCTAGAACTTAAGGGCCACACCTGCGGCTGCATGCAGGCGTTGTTCTCTGCTTAGGATCCTGACTCCAAAATCCTCTCCAGAACAAGCATCTACCTAAAACTGTATGGTCTTGGTTGTGTTTTAAAAAGCAGAAGGATCAGTCCTTTCTTTTCAAGCAGAGATAGCAGCAGTAGCAATGCCTGTGCTTATCTTCCACATAACAGCTTTCTGGCTGAAGCACAGAGTCAGGAAGTGAGAAACAAGGCCTTTTTTCCTCCTCAGCTTGAAGGAAACTATATCTCATTCTCTCAAGTGCCAGAAAAATGCCCTAATCACCACATTTGCACATGGATGCAGCAAGTCAGCTTTGTCTGTTTGTAACAGTACATGGCTGCCATCTGTTTAAAAGACATGCAGTCCCATGTGCAGTTCTTTCCTACAGTGATGACCTTTTCTTCTCTGGGTTGAATGCCAGAGGAACAGTAAAAAAGAGGAGAGGAAGAGAAATGAACCACCAGATTCTCCACTTTCTCTTTAGAAAAAAAAGAATGATAAGAGACACAAAGTAGGTGGATAAAATGTATGTTGGGTTTTCCCATGTGCTAGGAGTTAGTGAGGCAAAATAGAGAGAAAGAGAGAAAATCCACAATTCCAGACAAACATGGCGAGATTAGTTTGTAGTAAATCCATTTGGGAAATAAGTAATCAACTACTTGCCAGTCTAGAAAGTCAGCATAATGTAGACTACAATCAGTAAATACTCTAGAAAACTAAATCTAGGTATTAAAGGGCTCATCTTCAGGCCTACATATATATTATATTGTATTTGATAATGACTTCCAGTAATATGCTTTCTTTAGTTAAAATCTTCAGTGGCTTGCAAGCTTTCTGTAATATATTTCTGCCCCAATAACAGTACTTAGGATTTAAATTGCATTTATTAATAAATTATTTTCCCCAAGATGTATCTGTAAAATTTTAGACTGAAGAAAGGAACGAAGGCACAGAACAGTTGGTTAATGAAAGAAACCCCTGCTCCCTTCTGGGAGTGTGACTGGGCACAAAAAGGCTGCCCCTGCTCCTTCTGCCTCCCCAGCAAGGCTTCCAGCACAACCCAATGGGACAGCCGTGCTGTGAGCTCAACCACAGCTCAGTGGTACTCAGCTGAGAGGGTGAGACAGCAGCCTGCCATTCCTTAGAATAACAAATAATGTACTGATCAATTTATCCAGGCATATGCTGCTTTCTAAAAAATAGGGAAGATGAATGCTCTAAGAAGGGGTTTGTTATTGTTGGGTTTATTAGTTTTAATGCCAGTCATCCAACTAGTCTACGTTATCTCAGCACGATCACTAAGAGATCTGATATAACTAGTCATTCTTCTATTCTAGCTAAAAGAAATCGGATTCAAACACACACAAAAACTAAACCAGAAAACCAGCCAGAAAGAAAACTCCAGCATGTGATGCTACAGTTCCTGCAACACCACCTGGCAGGGGAAAATGGAGAGCAAGGACTCTGCCACTTCATCAAATACTCATTGCCTATTCAGGTAAAGGAAAGTGTCTGTAGAAAAGGTAGATCTTATCCTGTTTAAAAAGATCTTCAGTCTAATCTATCTGTTCTCACTAGAAAGAGGACTGATTTACACAACTCTAGTTTTATATAAGTACACGCTTTACTTTCTAACAATAAACAATTTTTTTCTTGTGGCTTTGTACATTTTCTTGTAGCTAAAGCACATTAGCATAAATTTGCTCTTTGTCAAGATAGTTAAAATTACAAAAGCCTTTTGAGTGAGGGACACTGATACACACTGATGTACACTGAACTCTGGAAGAATCTGAGCTCAGTGTCCAAAAATTTAAAATATGATGTTTTTGCAGACTGGAAAGGGAAGCCGATTTTTTTCACTTACGTAAAAATTTCAGTTATCTATTTCAGGTATCTATAGTTATAAAGTTGACTTGAGCACAACTTGTTTATACCAAGGAATGATATTCTTCAAATATTTTTCAGTCTGGAGGCAGTTCAGTAGAAGGGAAAGATCCATCACACCCAGCTGCTGCCTGAAGAAATTCTGAAGTGACTTCCTAACAAGCAAACTACCAAATTACCAGAGATCCACTGCTTCAGCTAAAAGAGTTAGAAATTTCTCTCCTGAATACAAAAACCAAACTCAGACAAGGAGGAATTTCCCACTCCATTCTTTTCTCAGTCAGAAAACTCAGAGCAGAAATATCCCAATTTGGTGTCCTTTCCTGGCTTTCCTTGGAATGGCATATTCTGCTGCATATTCTGCTGCACCGATATTAAGATAAACTGTTAACAATTCAGTCAAATAAAATATGATATAAAATATAGATATCTTTCAGCAGATTGTTCTGATAGTAACAAAATCCTTTTGCTGAAAATTTTACTGGGGAAAAAAAATTAAATCCTGCCAGTTTCATATCTTGTCATAGATCTCTGTCAGAGGAGAAGAATGGAATGGTATGGGAGTAACAAATTTCTAGTATTTTCTGCTTGATCACTGTGCATTTGTAATATAAACATGCATTTGTTAAACAAGACTAATACTTGAACATTTTTCATAATAATAGCAACAATAAAAATAAAATTTAAATATATACTTTCATAATAACATATGTTATTACTGCCCGTATCAGACTGCCCCTATCTACTTAATATTCAGCAGCTTGAGAGAATACACTTTGGCATAAGACTTTAGCTTTTGAGAACTACTTTGTTGAATGAAGTGGAATTGAAATTCATAGCTACAATATGTAGAGATGTTTAACATGCATATAAATCAATTCTTTTTCCTTTTCCTTCTATAGTTTTCATGCAGGCCTTTGGAAAGATGATGGAATAACTGATACTCATGAGAAAACACTTTTCTCTGTATACGGCACAGTTGATATGTATCCATAGGAAACTTCCATTACAATGGTTTGAGAAATAGGGTAGCACCCATAGCAAGCAGACTGGAGTACCTTGCACATAAACCATTGCCTCTAATGGACACAACTTCGATATCTAGCAAAAAAATTTTTTACAGGACACCTTCCATACACTTTGCTGTCCTAGACCCACTTCTAGCACATACTACATACTTTTCAATGACAACCAATTATTCTGTTTCCAAGTTGTTTCAAATAAAAACATATCTTAAGAATTCTGTTTTGCTGTGTTTCAATTTTTTAGAATTGAATAGACATGGAAGAAATATGAGACAATCCAATGTGCTGTGCCCCCCATTCCCCTCCGTCTCCCCCTGCTGCCCATGAAAACAATCAAATTAATATTAAGAGCACTTTACAGTAGAATATATTTTTGTCATGTCACATGAGAACTCCAATCAGAAGAGAAAGAAAAAGTTACAATTTTCTTCATTTTCCACATAGTGCAGAAAGATACTCATTGTGGTTTAAATGCTGCATCTACTAAGGAGGGATTTAATATCAAGGGGAACAGGGAAAAAAGAAGTTTACACAGTTTCAAGGTCTAAAACAATGAGATATTATTGTAAATATTTCTGTCATAATGGACCATAAACAAAAATAAAAGGGACATGCACAAAAAACAGTAAGATAAAACATATATCTACCCAGAGATATATCTGACATTGTACCTTAGAAGAATACAACTCTAGATCAGCAGTGAAATTGATTGAATGATATTATCTAAACCTAGGATTAGCAAAAAGGGAAAGAGAATGAGAAAATGTGAGGGAATGACCCATAATATCTATCTTGTGAAACCCCAATCCCATCAATCATCTACCCTAACATTACACATTGCTGGAGACAAATTGGTCTGAATGTTAATGATCTTGTGATTTACATTCTGCCAGAATCCTTTCATGTTCCTCTGCCTCAGAAATAGCACACAAGCTCCAGAGTTCAGAAAAAGAAGGAGAAGGGCAAATTGCAAACTCTTAAAACCTATCATATTTTACAACACAGGTGTTTATTGTTTGTTCCTGTAGCAGTAGTAAAATAAGCCTCTTCTGTTGAGTACACTGTGATAGCTCTTAAAATGTTTCAAGGACTTAAAATGTATTGGGGTGACCATTTTTATTCCTTCCAGAATAGAAACACTGTAATAGCAGTAGCCAAGATTTTTTTTCTAAAAAGCCCCAAACAAATCAAGAAGAAACCAAAACCAGAATAAAAATTGTCCTGCAAGGAAAATTTTAAGGTTAGCCAATCAAATTAATTTTGAATTTATTTAGTGTATTAATTAGAGGAGTGTTTGTTTTGTGTATTATATTTTATACCTGGAATAATTTTTTCATGAATACTTTAGAATGGAACCCCTCTCATTAACATAAAATAAGATTTTGGCTTCTGAAAGTATCAATATGAGATGCAGAGATGCAATTGACTTAGAAAGGTGAGCACAATAATGGCACAGAAGAGAGAAAGAGAAATTGGAGAGAGATGTTGGAGAGACAGAACAAGGAAAAGAGACATGAGGAAGCATATCACAAGGGGAATTGAAAGATGGGGGGAAACTGCAGCATACTGTGTATGGAAGAAGGAAAGAACAAACAGCAGAACATATTGAGAAGCGTAAAATTGGATTAGAATATAGAATAATGAGAAGAGAGGGTAAACATCCAGAGAATGCAAGTGGGACAAAAAATAAGCGAGCGTTTTAGAACAGAAAAACTAAAAGTAGGAAGGAATAGTGGAACACATTTTGTAAGTTCTCCCTTCTACCTTTCCCCACTAGGGATGAGAACAACATACTCTTAGAACCCAACAAAATCAGTAACCCTCACCATCACTGAAGAATCCCTAATTAAATGTGTATTCTAATAAATCTTATTATCTTCTAAAATATAAGAAATTGCTACTTGTAGCTCGTAACTTTCTCAGGAGGGCAGCTGTTGAGACTAATTTCCTACCTAAATTCCTTCTCCTACCATTTTGCTTCTTCACTAAAACGAATGGAGCCACAGAGCCCAAAAATAATGCTCTACATTTGGAAAGCAGTCCCTCCGAGATTCTTCTTTTCATCATTAGGGAAAATTTAATGAACGCAGCTTTCAGGCGCAGCAGAAATGAAGCCAAATAGAAAGTATGCATCTCTGCCACTTCTTAGAAAGAGAGGCAGAAGGTTTACTTGACGCTTTTTAGCTGGCACTAATATACCATGTAAAAAATATAAATAAAAACTTAGGTGGTTATGTTGATCAGACACACTGACTCTTGACCTGGCCCATGTTAATGAGGAGAGTTTACAAAATGTCAGAATGCATTTGATATATTTTAATAAGTATCTAAACATAGAAATCAGTAAAAATTATTTTGGAAATCAGATTTCTGTTGAAGCAAGCAAAAACTTAATTGGGAGACAAAAAAAAAGAAAGAAAAACAAAAAAACCCCAAAAATATCCTAAAAGGAAATGCAAGAATGAATCAGCTGCTTTTGTTAAAACAAAACAAACCTACCCCACTGAAAATACTGAGTCTCTAGCTTCTGCATGAATTAATCAACATTTTCCAACATAACCACATGTTAGAAAACAAGTGTAAGTGATTGTATGGCATTTATATATTCACAGTATGTATCCACTTAGTTTATATGTGTCTGTAATTACACTAGTGTTCTTAATTTTCCTTCTTATAATGCTATTTCTCACGAATCATACATTGCTCCAAATCTGTCTTTGATCTCTTCATTTAGCTTAAACTTCTACTTTTTATTCAGTGGATAGGTAAATGCATATAAGTATGTATAGAAAGAAAAGACACCACTTTCAATGTACATGCAAAATTCTTGCTTGTTTTTAACTGTGTACAAGAAATGTCAAAAATATGAGTTACTATGTATTTCTCTTTACAGAAAAGCAGCTATATTAATTAAAAATAATTAGAGACTTTAAAATAACTAGTATGGTTCAACACAGATAGCATCAGAAGTTGAGGCACGCAAGAAGTGGGTGTAAATTTCTATTAGAACACTTCATAGTCATTTTATGTACCAAAAATGACAGCATGGAACACGGCTGAATTAATCATTCTCTTTTAAATTAGGATTTATTATCCCTTTATACTCACCTGAGGAAGAGCACATATTAAGTGTAATTGACTTATTAGATAAATCAATAGTCTTTTATTTCCCCCTCATTTTCCTTTTAACTTGAATACACAAGCATGTGTCAAATACCAAAATACCATAGTGAAACAAGCCCTGATGCAGACAAGTAAAAATGTTGTAGAACATCTTAGAAAACTAGCCAACAATGTATTGGTACTGTAGGAAGTGCATTTGGCCAGATTTTTTAAGTTATTTATTTATACTATGATTGCATTAGATGGATTGCTGTAGTTCACGAGAGCAGGAGTGTCAATTCTGCAGGACTGAGTTGCTTTGTGCAGTTGTAGCAGAGAGACAACTTGCTTTTCATGTCATTTGCTTACATCCACCTACTGCTAATCTCTCAGCTCTTACTAATTAATAAGCTGATCAATGGCCACTGGGAGGAAGAAATTCTCTTTCAGATTCCCATAAAACGGAGCTGCAAGCAAAATTCCACTTCTTGGTATAAAATGAGATGTGAATCATACCAGCACACAACTTCTGAAAGGAAATGAGTCACCAAGCAGGAAAATCTACTGAAATGGATAATTGATGGAAGGCTTTTGAAGGGTTTGTTCATTGCTGGTTGCAGCCTGTGCCTTGTTCTGTTTGCAATTTCTCCCCAGGAATGTGCAGTAGAGAAGGAAGAAGGGGAGCAAGAGGAGGTATGCAGTCTGAAGACCTGATATAAAGTACTGAGTCTTCCAGAAATGACACAGAGCAGACGTATTTCTGGGTGTCAACACAACATAATGCTACTGATCCATTTTCTCAACAGAAAAGAAACCTGATCACTGTGTGTGGAACTAGAGCAAGAGAGCAAACCTCCAGAAACCTTTATGGCAAGGACCATCAGCAGACATAGTGAACCAGGTGCTGGACATAGAAAAGTGTGATGGGGAGATTTTCTCAATCTGAACATCAGTTTATGATGCTTCTGTGACTCTTCAGGCAAAATATTGGTTTAATAGTAGTTTATCATGAAAGAAATTGATGTAACACTTATGGTGCTAACTATGCTTGTTAAATAGCCCAAGCTGAAAGAAAAAAAACCCAAAAACTAAAACCAAACATCCTGATTTCTGTAAACCAGGGGTAGAATTCTAGGATTTTATGCAATGGTGCCCATTCTGCCCAAGGCCATATTTCCATTGCAATTTAGTAACATATAATTCGCTAAAATACATTATAAGAAGCAACTACTCATTGGACTAGAATACATTAGACTTCATACAGTATCTGTTTCAGTGTACCTGTAACAAAGACTGAAAAAAAAAATCTGACTCAGTGTTACATTATTTAAATGTCTTCCAATGCCTTTTGGTTATCAGATGAACCTGTTAACTTACTATAAACTTGTCACAACATCAATCCAAGTAGAACTTTGCAGCAAAAGGGTAGCCTCTTACATAAATATTTGCAATGAATACAAATATAAAATTTGCATCTATGTCAGTATAACCTATGAAGTCACGGCTTGAAAGTCATCAACAAGCCAATACAGACTGTCAGAGCTTTTGCATCCCATAAAACTGATAATAGTTTTGTTTGATTTTTTTGTAGGTAAAGTCTAATGAATTGAAAAGGAAGTTTTGTCCCAACAATCAAGTCACAACACAATGTCATAAAGAAAACTTGATCAAAGAAAGCGATTCAAAAATAGCAGAGAGAAATCCCAGATCAATGGTTTAATTTATACTGTAAGTACTTAGTTAAGCCTTCTTGCTGTCTTCCATAACTCCCTTCTCTTGTAACTCTTTCCTATCATTGTCATAGTATACATCTTATGTTGCTAAAAGGAAATTTTGATACTAAGAATAAGAAGTTGGAAAACATTTTACATTTGGTAAATTACACGATCCCTTCACATTTCAACCACATTGCAACCCGGGTGCAACTGTAATGCTGCCAAACTTTGTGATAGAAATAACTACTATTTAAAAAAAAAAAAAAACAGAGAAGGGAGAATCATTAGGTGATGGATGGCACAGAAACCATTTGACAAGAACCTTATATCTATTCTAATTTTACTCCTCATTCCAAAGCAACAATGGTGGTAGTACTATTTCTTCTGTTATTTATCTTTTACATAACATAACCAAGAGACTAAAATAATGACCCAGAAAATATTATGAGCATGATTTTTTTCTTTCTTCTATACTGTGTGCAATGGTACTGCCTCATGATACAGAATATTTTTAATTATGTTTTTTGAGTTAATTTCTAAATCATTTATGTGTACTTCTAAAGAAGTAATCTAATGAGGCAGCCTATGAACAGCAGTTAAAACAGCTCTCTATGTGAAGCCCAAGTAGTATGAGGGAGATATGTAACTAGATATATTCCAGGGCACAGCAGGATTAGAGAGTGACAGAAATCCAGTATCAACATGAAAGATCCTAAGTGACATAGGATTACTGCACCAATCTGAGTAGGCTTGTTTACTGGTTTAACTGCTGGATATATAATTTCTATAATTAGAGTCTGATCGGCTAAGCAACATTGCAATGCAGCTGCAACACCCTAAAGAAATTTTAGACAGGCTATTAAAGAATGATTTATGAAGCAGGCTTTTGTTCAACCAAGTGATTAGAATTTAATAGCATTGCCTACTTAGTGTTGAACTGAACATAACCAAGCTAAGAAACAATAACTATTTAGGAAAAACAAAAACAACAATAAAAAAAAAAGAAAAAAAGAAAAAAAAAAAAGGAAAGCATTATAAATCTTCTGCACCAGAGCTATGAAGAGGAGTATCATGGTAATCAAAAATTTTCAGCCTTCCATTTTAGGCAATGTCTCACCCAGAATGTTGTGCTGAATTGCTAAAATAGATTATTTTTCCATTTGAAAAAATTAAAAGCTGCAATATGATGCTTAGCAAAAGCTTATGTTTGTTTCTGGGGGCTGAAGAAAGGAGAAGGAATGCATAAAAAAGGTGCTTTGAGAAGGGGGAATTTTTCAAATGTTATACTTTAGAAAGCATTTTTTAACGAGTTTTGGAAAAACAAAAGATTGAGGAAACATAAAGAGGAAAAAATTATTTAAAGCATCTTAGAGTTTATGGTAACTTTTTTTCTCCCTAAACAGACTTTCTTACTATGTGGTGTCCTGTCAGTTGTCAGACAAGACTGCAACCTGAATCCCATTAACTTTAATGAGGGTTGGATTGTGTTTACAGGTCATTTGACCAGTAGTACACATTTCTGTTGGGAAGAAAACGGTCTTATTTATACAGGCCCTTATACCAGTGAATGACAGCAAGTCCATTTAGTACATTTCTGCTGGTGTTGTTTCAAAATAACTTTGTACTCAGAAAAAGAGAAATGATGGGTGTCAGAAAGAATATAAATTCAACACAAATCGGCTCTGCTCATTAGCAGATGGATTTGAAATATAGATTTTAGTTGAAAAAGGATATACACAATTGCAAATGAACACTTACTACACCTACTTGCAGCATTATGGGATGGTCTTTCAGAGGTCTGTGTGTGCTGAGCAAGTATCAGTAATATGCTCAGAAACAAAGCAATGGGTGAGGTTTGTGAAGAAGCTATGGGAACGGTCCCACTGAATCGCACCAAACAGCTCTTTGCAGTTATGAGCAGGTACCTGGATCACTCAAACACTTTGTAATATCATATAGAAAGTGGCTGGGGTGCCAGTAGTAGAACAAAAGATATACAGAATAAGCTGGCAGTATTGGGAAATACAGGAGATATTTCAGGGAAATTGATGTCTAAGATCTTTTGTGATTAGTACACCTTGTGTTTCATTCTAGCAGTTCTTGTCCTGATTCCCTGCTTTCCTAATTCTCTCATTTCCTGTAAAAGACACAGGCTTTTAGGATGGATTGAATGTGATTAGCCAAGCTGGGCTAAGAAAATTATTGTGCACTTCATAAAATTGCTTGAAAATGGCGGTGGGGGAAGGAAAGAGAAGCTGTTAATATTTGTGCTGGCAGAGATCAATGTAGTAGGACATTTGTGATGTGAAGATGCATGAAAACTGTGCAGGAAAATAAAGGTTTGCTAAGATGACCTTGATGACCATGTTGAACAGAATTAGACAGAACTGTAAAGGTAGATTTGACTGGTGAATTTCATGTGGGAGAAACAGAGAGAAGGGATGATGTTTTTAGGAAAGTCAAAGTTGAGAAAAAGATGTCAGTATCCAAACTGGAGATGAAAGTTAGAGCATCTGAATAAAAACAAAAAAGGTATAAAAGAAACAGGGAACTGAATGTGTCTTCTGCCATGTCCATAGTGAAAGGACAAGAGAAAATTACTTGAAATTGCAGCAGGGGAAATTCAGATTGGACACTAGGAAAATTTTTTTCACTGTGAGGGTGATTAAGTATTGGAATAGATTGTCCAGGGAGGTGATCGAGTTACTGTCCCTGGAGGTGTTCAAGAGTCATCTGGATGTGTCACTGGGTGATACGGATTAGTGGTGATGTAGGCAGGTGGTTGGACTGGATGATCTTGAAGGTCTCTTCCAACTTTAATGATTCTATGATTCTATAAAGAGAAGAAATGAGGGACACTGGTTTGAAACTTTTACAGGAGTTAAGATTGATTGAAAGAAAACAATAGTGTACTGTGGTCTAATTTCAAGAACAGTTGTGAAAAATAGTCGACTCATGGAGAGAAAACTGGAAAAGTGATGGTAATCAAACAGAAACTGGGGAGAGGAGAAACATATAGCCAGATAAAATGCTATTTATAATTTGTATAATACAATAATAAGTAAATATCAGATCAATGTTTTTTCCTTCCTATAGCATCATCATGTGTTACTACCCCAGAGGGCTCAACCTGGAGTGTCAACTCCTGTAGGAATGATACTGGAACATAACTGAATCCTATTTCACAGACTATTACTTGATTCCCAAAAGTAGTACCTTATATCCAGAACATTTCTAGGAAAAAGTTTACAACATAGCGCTCAGAGTATGTCAGGTTTTCTGTAGGGAAGGAGGGATTCTATTTTCAGATAACTAACCATGTCAATAGTGCAGAGGGAAAGTAATACAGTCATTTACTTAAGGGCAGTAATGAAATAATCTGCTAGTGTGATTCTAAATGTGCAGATGAAAACTGTTGGTAACAACTTTTAGGGAATTTAAAGTGTGAATAAACTCATCAAAGGACCTTTCAATGAAATACCTTTTGGAATTGTAGATCTATTTGTCAAAATGCCTTTGACACACACACTATTTTATCTCTTGTGTTGTAGATAGCTAGGTAATTTTTTCACCAGCACTATTACACTTTAAATATAACTATGTAATATATTTTTTGCCATCTTTTTGATTACCTCAACATCAAATGAAACACAATTACTCCTCTTCTGAAAGCCTTTGAATAGCTCTTAACATAAAATAAAGTCTTCAGTTATACAAAACTCCACAGTATTCACAAAAATATGGATTTGAACTGTATGAATGAAGCAAATCCGAATCTGGTGATATTGACAGCCAGCCATATGTTTGACCACAAGTTCACATAGCAAAAAAAACCTTGGAAAACAACCTAGCAAACAAGTATTTCCATTACTAGAGGAGAACTTTAACTGAAAAGGAAATTTAGAAGGAAGAAATTAATTTGGAGTACCTTGCTGCTTCATCATCAGAATTTTAACCTCTTAAGTATCTGATAGCATCTTGGGTTATAGCAATTTGTAGTTAAATTCATGTTAAAGATGTTTGAAAGAGTTGATTCAAATTCTTCTGTTTATCAAGGAAATCTGAGCATATTTTGCAAGCTTTCTGAATGTAGATGTGAAATTTTAAGGCCAGAGATGGAACTCAAATAATGTTGTCACCAGAAGAGGGTGCAATACTGTAACCCATACTTGTCACCATTCTAATGATTTACATTAACATGAAACAGGGCAGGACGTAAAGGTAGTTTAGTTCACAAACTCCCCTTTCTCAGTCTGGGAATCATGGGTTCTATAGATGCCACTAAAAGGAAGAGGTGTCATGAAATAGTAATAAAAATCCCCATCAGATGGGGATGTTGAGGTAAGTGAATGGCACGGAGCACTTTCTCTGTAGAGTTTCTTTGAAAACACTAAAACAAGTTTCCTTCATCAGCTCTGTGGATTTACAGGTCTAAGCGGGGAATAGAACTTCAATCTCAGACTGGCTTTCATCTATATTTTTCTTACCATTTCTATTAAAAGGAGACAGACTTCGCATAGTGCCTCAAATCTATGAGCAAACAACAAAATGAAATAAAGAACTCACTTTCATCCAAAAACATAAGGTAAAACCACTTAGAGATGTATTTATAGAGAGAAGGGCTGTACGTACCTGTTACAAATAAGATTTCTTTATAAAGCATGGGAAACATACAGATGCCAGACGATATTAAAGCCACTTATACTATTTCATTGCTTTGCCTCCATTGTGCTTTAGCACAACTAGGCCATAGAAGACAATTTTTGAGATTTTTTAATCATCTGGAACAAGAAGATGGAATATAATGAAATTTAAATAATGAAAGATTTTACTATCTACAAAAATAAACACAGTAGATTAAGTATTTTTTATCTTAATAAGGAGGAGAATATTTGGATAGACCAGCACTGCCTTATAACCCTCTAACCGTGGCCGAGATGGGCAGCATTAGGATTGTTTTCTGTTGTCACTGCAGCAGCTGTTGAGCGTTCCCAGCAGTGTCATGACCAGGCTAGAGAGATCATTTTTAATGACTATACAACCAAAAATGTTTTGCATGATCTACATCTTAATTACTCTTCTTCCAAAAGAACAAAGCATCAAGTTTTACAATACACAGCAGGCAACTTAAGACTCTCTTTAGAAAACTTATGATGTAAATATAGGACAACAAGGACTTTGAAACTCATTCATACAATTGCCTTTCAGAGTAACAATTCTGCTTCTGTTGCAGAAATAACCTTTTACCACCGTGATTCTTTAAATGAATTTTTAAGTATTTTTTTTAATCTATAATATCCCTTGGCCTAGAAAAAGGTTCCATATGGACAGCCCCATTAATTAAATTATAAAAGAGTGTATTGCTCTCTACAACTATCTAAAAAGAAGGTTATAATGAGGTGGGGGTCAGTCTCTTCTGACATGCCCATAGTGAAAGGACAAGAGGAAATGGCTTTAAATTGCAGCAGGGGAGATTTGGATTAATTAGGAAAAATTTTTCCACTGTGAGGGTGATTGGGTATTGAAATAGTTTGCCCAGGGAGGTGGTGGAGTGACCGTCCCTGGAGGTGTCCAAGAGGTACTTGTGGCACTGGGTGATATGGTTTAGTGGTGATGTAGGTAGGCGGTTGGACTGGATGATCTTGAAAGGTCTTTTCTAGCCTTGATGATTCGATGATTCTATGATTCTATGAAATCAAGCCCACTAGCTAGGAAGGTACCTTTACAAGGGAAGAGCAACTGATGTCATCTACCTAGACTTGTGCAAAGCATTTGATACTGTCTGGTACAGCATCCTTGTCTCTAAATTAGAGAGGCATGGACTTGACAGATGGACCACCTGGTGGATAAGAAATTGGCTGGATGGTCCCACTCAAAGAGTTGTGGTCAATGGCTCAATGTCCAAGTAGAGAACAGTGATGAATGGCATTCCTCAGGGGTCAGCACTGGGACCAGTTCTCTTTAACATCTTCATCAGCGATATGGATGGTGAGATCAAGTGCACCCTCAGCAATTTTCCCAATGACACCAAGCTGTGTGATCCAGTTGACACACTGGAGGGAAGGGATGCCATGCAGAAGGACCTTGGCACACTTGAGAGGTGGGCCTGTGCAAGCCACATGNCAAGCCACATGAAGTTCAACAAGGCCAAGTGCAAGCTTGTGCATGTGGAACAGGGCAATCCAAACACAAATAGAGTCTGGGTGGAAAATGGATTGAGAATGGCCCTGAGGAGGAGGATTTGGGTGTGTTTGTTGATGAGAAGCTCAACATGAGCTGGCAATGTGCACTTGCAGCCCAGAATGCCAACAGTATCCTGGGCTGCATCAGAAGCGTGACCAGCAGGTCGAGGTGATTCTCCCCCTCTACTTTGCTCTCATGAGACCCCACCTTGAGTACTGTGTCCAGTTCTGGAGCCCCCAACATAAAAAGGACATGGGCCTGTTGGAACAAGTCCAAAGGAGGGCCACAAGACAATCAGAGAGGCTGGTGCACCTTTTCATGAAGACAGGCTGAGAGAGCTGAGTTTGTTCAGCCTGGAGAAGAGAAGGCTCTGCAAAGACCTTACAGCAGCCTTCCAGTACCTGAAAGGGCTACAGGAAAACTGGAGAGAGACCTTTTACAAGGGCATGGAGTGATACAATGAGGGGTAACGAGTTTAAGCTGAAAGAGGGTATATTTATTTTGGATATTAGGAAGAAATTCTTTCCTATGAGTGATGAGACACTGCAAGAGGTCACCCAGGAAACCCCCTCCCTGGCAGTGTTCAAGGCCAGGTTGGATGGGGTTTTGAGCAACCTAATGTGGTGAAAGGTGTCCCTGCCCATGGCAGGGGAGTTGGAAGTAGATCTCTATGGTCCATTCTATGATTCTATGACTCCATAGATATGTTTCAGTAACTGAAAAAAGAAAATATTCCAAAGAGGGAAATGGTCATTTGTTCTAAAAAGATGATAGTGTTGTTTATGCAGTATAGAACGTAATCTGATTTGTGTAACATTTCAGCGTTTCTTTGTTCTAACTAAAAATCTTGGTGAGTACTAAATCAGTATGTTTCCCTTTAGGATATATTTCTTACAGATATCTTAAAGACTTAGTCTCAAAAATCTTGGAATTTTAGACAGATTCCTGTTTTATGCAATAACAACGTAACAAAGTCTCTCTTGTGGATTTAACTGAGTTTAAATAAAGCCCACTAACATTAATCCAGTTTTTCCTTTTCCGGGTTGAAACATTATTATTTTTAAGACTAGTTTGTCAAATCATTTTAGAAATATAATATAAATATATTCCTTCATTAAATCTATATCCAGTCTCCTTTGGGTTGAATTAATTCCCTCAAAGTCAAATCTTGCTTCATTTATAAGATTAGTGGCATTGATTTCAAAGGTTTAAGCAAGAAAAATACCTGCACTTAATGGAGCAATTGTATCAGTCCCACTGTGTCCATAAAGTATATTTCAATTGTAAAGACATCTTGCCCCACCCCACGCCCTGCTTTCCCCCCTCTCCCCTCTTTGGTAAGTGAATTAGCTATGTTTTTCTTCAGATAAGTGCATGCGTTTCAAATAAATGCTTAGTCTTTGACCCTTCTTTAAGGTTTTTATCTTTCCTTTTTTCTTAATTTGTTTCAAACTGAACTTTACTTGACCCCACATCTATAGTGATTGAAGCCTTTAGAAACCAAGTATGATGTTTCATTTTATCTTACTGTAAAGGGTTTATTCCTGTAAAGGATACTTAAGTGAAAGTTATAAGCATGTCATGTTATCTCCCAGGCCAGTAGCTTGCTGTATGTGATTCTGAATGCTTGCTGGGACGTAAGAACAAAGCAGCAACTGAGATGCAATATTATCAGATACAAATAAATCCCTGTATTTCATCCATAATTCTAGCGTACTGGTAGAGAGTGCTATGTAGTCCTCCACAACTTCATACAACTGCAACAGTCCAGAAGGTTTGCAAAACATTTGCCTTACCACCAAATGCCAAAAACACCTCTGTTAACCTTTCAGAAACTTCAGAGAAAGTGAACAACAGGAGCTAGACCTAACATGCTAAAGAAAGGAAACTGAAAGGATCAAGAGCATTGAAATCCCAGGTCATGCCACAAATACAGAAATTGACAGATAGCATTTCTAGCTGATCCTTGAAAGTGATTCACACAAACATTATCTTCACCCCCGTGCCCCAATTTAACATGGACTTCATGAGAAAAAAGGTATCAATGATGCAATAGAGATTTTTTAATCATAAAATCATAGAATGCCAGGTTGGAAGGGACCTCAAGGATCATCTGCTCCAAACCTTCTTGGTAAAAGCATTATCTAGACAAGATAGCCCAGCACCCTGTCCGACTGAATCTTGAAAATGTCCAATGTTGAGGAATCCACCACTTCCCTGAGGAGATTATTCCAATGGCTGACTGTTCTTGTTGGGAAAAATTTTCCTCATATATCCAATCAGAATCTCCTCAGGAGTAACTTGTACCAATTACCCCTCGTCATTTCCCTGTGACTCCTTGTTAAAAGGGAGTCTTCACCTTCTTCGTAGCCACCCTTTAAATACTGGAACATGGTGATGAGGTCTCCCCTAAACCTTCTTTTCTCAAGACCAAACAAACCCAGTTCTCTCAGCCTTCCCTCATAAGGCAGACTTTCCAGTCCTTTGATTATCTTTGTGGCCCTTCTCTGAACATTCTCCAGCCTGACCACATCTTTTTTGTATAGCAGGGACCAAAACAAAACACAGTATTCCAGGTGTGGCCTGATAAGGCTGAGTGAAGTTGGATACTGACTTCTTTATCTCTGCTGGTGATGCCCTTGTTGATGTAACCCAGCATCCTGTTGGCTTTCTTTCTTTGCCACCAAGATTTTTAATAATAGTCCTCCTCCTTTCCTGTTTACAGTCCAAATTATAAACTGTCAGTGAAGGTGAAAAAAAGGAAAACTGAGAAGGCAAGTTATGTACTGCAGTGAAAAATAATTCTTTGCTGGCTTGAAAGCATTTGATTATTATTCTGTAACAGTGATGCAAACAAATGGTGATCTAGTTTCTTCTCAACAAAACTCCTGGGACACATCAGCAATCAGAGAATACGTGAATGTAAGTTTAATTTTCTAGCTCCAGGAATTCCTTTCAATTGCTTATACAGACCAGTAAAAATTAGAATAAATCATTCTTAAGATGCAAGAAAAAAACTGAAAGAGAACATAATGTGTTTTTATGTATTATAACAATACATAAGATCACTCTGTTCATTGTGCCTCATTCCAGCCATGAATGTAGTCATGATAAGTGAATTCCTGCACATCTTGAGTTAAGCACATGCATAATTATTTGCAGAATTATAATCCAGGTAGCCGGGTCTAATCCAGGCTAATCTCCCTGGATTAATGCATTTCCTTATTTCCTCAGTATTCCAGAACCTGAGGACAACCATGTTTATCAAGGCCATGGGCATCTTAGAACAAAATGAGTATGTCAGACATCCCAGCTTGCCAGTGTAGTTTAGTGTCAAATACCCCAAACCAACAAAAGCAGATTTTGAACAGCAAGGACCCTATCAAACACCTTTTATGTTGCAGACTATTCTACATGTTACATTTTTTAAAGGAATCAGAAATATAAAATGTAAAATTATTTTATATTAATACTACTAATAATTAATTATTGTAAATCCCTTTCTATACCTTATTTTCTCAGCAATTATGCACCTTGGGACAGAGATTAATGATTTCTGCTCATACAGTAACTAGAAGAACACGGCCCTGAGTCTTACTGGTTCTGGCTGTTCCTGTTTTGCCATATATCACTCTAATTGTGGAATGTCCTTGCCTTTGCTTTTCTACTCTCTTAAGATTTCACCTCCTCTCCAAAACCACCTGTAGATTTATTCTTCTCTATAACAAAGTTAAGGTAAACCTAAGCAAAACAATCATATTGTCCTGTGAAGACAAACATTAAAGATTTCTTTTGCATATAGATTCTGAAACATATTGAGAGAGGAATAAATGTGAAGGTCTACCACTACCAGTGATAATCTTGAATATTTTAATGAATCGAGGCACTTCACAATGAAACTGATATATACTGGTGGCAAAGATGAATACTAGTGAAACCAAAGGTAAAAACTTCTGCCAATATCCAGAACTACAATCCATCTGTATCTTCCAGAAACAAAAAGGAAACTAACCTTTGCTCAACAATCAGATAAAGCTCATCCAGCTGTCCAGAACACTTTTTTCTTGTTTTTTATTGTCTGCTTCTGTTTTTATTTTCTTTGCTTCATTCTATTGGGTTGTATTTAGCGGACTATGGCATGTAGTGAACCAGACATTTGATAGTTTTTGATTAAGCATGTAGCCACATACCAAAGGTCATCTTGAGGAGCAGGAAACAGGAAGAACATCAATTGTTTCCAGTTCAGAACACCAGAAGGGACGCTGGAAGACACACCAGGAAGTGAGGTGGACCAGCATCCAGAGTACATGGAAGAGGACTTACCAGGAAGTAAATGGACCAATAGGAGTGTTGCTAATTGGACCAATGGGAGTGTTGCCGAGGTTCATGACTGCCCCGTGCAAAAGGGACTTTAACCAAGATGATAGGCACATGATAGGCACGTGGTCCAGATTTATATAAGGGATAGTTAAGTAAAATAAAGCAGCTTCTACTTGATTCATATAGGATCATGCGGAGTCCATCTTTGGTTCCCCTCATCATTCCAAAATTCATTATAACATTAAAGTTTATTGAATTCAAAGCTGCTTTAAAAGTAATAATTATATCTTTTTTTTTCAAGATAATATGAAGTAAAATATATTACTGTTATTTATACGTTTTGCAATATCAAAAGCTGTCTGGACATGGTCCTGGATGCCCTGTTCTAGGTGGCCCTGCTTGAGCAGGTCGGTTGGACAAGATAATCTCCAGAACCCCTTGCAGCCTCAACCGTTCTGAAACTCTGTTGTTCACAATGTATGACAAGGACAGAAAGAACAACATGAGAGTCAAGAAATCTCCTAAAGGGACATGGACTAAGAATAAAATTATACTGTGGATAATTTCCATAAATATCTGCTCTTGAATAATTGAGTCAGTCAAATAACTGTCATATACATTATATCTCCTCTTCAAAGGGCTATTCCTTACATCTTTTTTACCCTCCCTCTTATTTATTGTCATGTATCATTTCACCATATAGGTGTTTCCAACTACTAGACAATAGCATTTTGTTAAACTTAACAAAAATTTTGTTAGGCTTAACTTTATTAAACATTATTGACAATGTAAGCAGACTTGTAAAAAAAAATATGAAGTTTTATCATCAACACTTTTTCAAATGCACATGCAAGGAGTTGGACCTAACTCCAGAATGTGCTTAACTATGACATGAACTCCAAGTGCCAAATGACTAGCATGGTCCAGTCTGGCCAGCGGCAGAGCAGCTATCTGATTCCAGCAAGTCTTACTTTGAAAATAATGATAATTTAGTATTAAAGCATCTTTTGAATCTAGACTTTTGCTATCAGGAGAGAGAAAAAGCAAACAAAATCTCAAGAATTAACAAAACGCGAAAGAGAGAGAGCACACAAGAACAAGAGCACTCACTGAGATGTCAGTACAGATGCAGAAAAATAGAAAAAAAACTAGACCGAGACAAACCAGAAATTATAAGATGCCGCTTCTTGGCAATGGGCCAAAGGTTCTCCACAACGAGAAGAAAAAGATGCCAGCTGAAAATCCTCTGGGAGACTGTGATGGAGAAAAAAGTTGTGAAGCTGGCAAAGATACTGGATTATAATTAAAAACCCAGTTAAAGTGCCTGTTAATGCTATATGCCTTAGGTCACTTGGGTAGCAACCCTTACTCATTCACTCTGCAAGAAGTGAATTTACTCCAGAGACATCTGGGATACCAGTCACTGAGGAGACCTAAGTCACAGTCTCCCTCAGCAACAGCCTCTATTTCCCCTTTTGTAAAAGTAGCTCTATTTGGTCTCTCAAAGAGAGATAACTGACCACAACTGCAATAGGGAAAAAAAGCATCAAATTGTACTGCTTGTCTGCTTATACTGGTGGGATGAACCCACAGGATCTCACTAAAGGTGAAGAAGATTTATATTTACAGTCCCACATAAAAACATGCTCTTTCCTCAGTCTAAGAGGAAAGGGGCTGAAATTCAATGGTAGTTACAAGGGCATAAGTCTAACCAAATATTTGATTTCTAGGAATACTTTGTTTAGGATGAGTCAATGTTATGTACTCTCTGAGGACAGACATACAACATGCGTCCTTTCTTTCAGTGCTTGTCAATTGCTTGTTGTTGTATTAAAGACTCATTGGAGTTATCACATCTGATCCAGAGTTGTGCCTAACTGCTAACTAAGAACATGGCAGTAACTGCTCATCTGCAGTTCCTATTCCTATTGAAGGATTTCTGTACATGGCAGAGTATCAGCATGTTCCTCAACTAGTCAGCAGAGCTGCTGCAATACTGACTCTCCAGCAAAGACAAAAGGCAGTTCCATGGCTATAATGTCAGCCAGTTATGATTAAAATCCTGACCCCAACCACATTGAGCTGTTAAAATGATGTTGAGTGAATTTTTTCATCTCTGTCCTCTGTCAGCATCATGACAACTATCCCAATATACTATGTGACAAAGCAAACTACTGGCTTCCACTTCTGCTATGAAAACTGACTTTAGTATCTGTCCAGAACAAACTCAATGTTTCAAATCCTAGTGACCAAAAAATATTTGCCAACAGTGTATTTAACTGTTGAATGGGTGACACGCTGATATCATCTAAATCTAAAACAAATTAAATTTCTATACCATCATTTTGGCCAGGTATTTTTCAGAGCAAAATGCACTGTACATTTGTTCTTACAAAGATTTCATTGAAGCACTATAAATAATAAAAAATAAAGCTATCAAAATCATGGTGTGCCTCAGCATAAAAGTCTTAAATTTGGCCAATGAGTTATGCACAATGAATAATTCAAGCATCTCTTTTCATATAAACAGTACTGTATAAAATTTAATTTAAGAATTTAAGTATTTGCCTCTTGTGTGATTTTTATGCCTCTAATTTAATACAATTTCATTTCTCAGAGAAATTACTGCAGTACATTTTGACATCTGTTCTGCAAAGAATTACAGGGAGGTTTCTTAAAAAATATATTTTATGTGGTTGATGTAAACCTTCCTATTTTTATCAGACTCTACAATAATTATTTTAAGTTATGAGGAATTGCTTTTCGTTTCATTCATATTCATTAGCAGTGGGTAGATATCAGAAGTATGTGGGTGACTGAAGGGAGCTCGAAATTGAGAATAAATGTCTACTATAAAGTGCTGCAGAGAACAGAAATGGAAAAAGTAGAAACACTCTGTATACCAACTAACTTCTAGGAGAGGAAACATAGCTCCTAAATATCTTGGAGCTGACTGTCCATTTTAGAAAACATTATAATTCAGCCTTCAATACTAAATGTGGAAAGAAAATAAAATGTTCTCTTTGTTAACAGAAACAAAGCAAAATACATCAGTAATAGTGTTAGTAATTATTAAATCTAATCACTAATACTAGTAATAAGTATTTCATGAAGCATTTTACAAGCAAGATAATTAACTTGTCTCCATTTGGCCAAAAGATAAACTAAGGTACAGAAACTAAGATAGACAAACAGAAATTAAATCCTATTTCCTCTTCATATCCACTAATGAACAGTAAACCAGAGCAGTGAGCCACCCATAAATGTGTATATACCTCATTAACGCTAATAATTTAAAAGTTGAAAATCACAAATCTCAGAGCAAGTAGGAAACATTATCCAAAAGAAAAACTACACATACATGAATTATTTCTTGAAAAAAAAAAAAAGTGTCTGACAAAATCCAACAGAAAGAAATAATAAATAAAATTTCATTACATTGTTCACTACCCATAATACGATGTAGCAGATGTGAAAGGCAGCAATTTGAAATGTCAGTGTATTACAAAATTTTTTAGGAGCTTCAATGTAGTATCAGCTCAGATCAATATATCTGAGAAAAAGGTCTTCTACAAGAAACAAGCATTTAGATATGATCTTTAACTGTAATTATCTGTTGTTTATGCAGTCAAAAAAATAATTGGCATTCCTTATTATGTGCACATTGAATTTATTAAATGCAGTAATCGCTATTTGCATTTACACAATTACAAACACTGCCAAGTATTTTGAAAGTGAACTACAAAAAGAATGCCACCTGTAGTAGAAGCCTCTTTTGTTTGCTATCTATCCTTGTCAGCAAGTTTATTTCATTTGACAGTAGATGTAACTGAAGGTTACATGTCCAGGAGAATACACTTTTTCTAATTGAAGTACAGAAACATATTTATGACATTACCTCAGTTCTTCGGTGGAGAACAGAGGCATCTTTTCCAAAAGAACAGTTATATTTCTAATCATGCCATTATACTTCACCTACAAAAAGACCATCTTGCAATGACCAAGGGAGAAACTCTCAGCACTGTGAGAAAATTATGCTATGCTACTAAAATTTTCTTCTAAGTTCAAGACTGTTATGATCTCAAACAATGCTTTTATTCTACATGAAGTCTGATATCACCACCATATTTTCCTGAATATCCTTGACTGTTAAACTCTATACACAGATTCAGAGACCATTTTAATATCTTTACCAGATACCAAAGCTATTGCTATTCTAGAGAATAATGCAATCCCATTCACACACAAAAGTGGGAGCACCTCTCTGTAGATAACAGAATAAACAACTTATGCAATAGTAATATTAATAATAATAAT
>VZRW01011538.1:125683-136206 GCA_013398125.1 Aegotheles bennettii | reverse complement strand
AAATACATTCCACCTGCTGCCACCTGGTTCTTTGGTTTGTGACAGTGTTGGTGGCTTCCTTAAGCTAACCACCCATTTGCCGTCATGACAGTAACTATTGCCACATTTTATTCTCTTGAGCTCTCTAGTGTTTCAAGCACCACTTACAAATTAACTGCTGACATTCAATATAACTATTGATAAATGTTGATATTATAGGTATATTATCTTCATCTCTTCTTTTACAATAATTACTTGCTGGTCCTTCAGATTTTCTGTTATGTCCATAAACCACTCAAAACATTTAGGATCCCTTTGAACATTTGCATTTGATTCTTGTATTTAGCAAACTAACAAACTAACTTTGCTAACCTGAATTGTTAAAAATTGTTTTCACCTTTTGATATGTTTTATCTGAATATATTGCTTATAAAAAGTGAAAGATTAATAACCACTTGTTTATTCCCTAGAACTGATGCAGATAGAAGCAGTAGCCCCTTTATGGTGAACACTGTCCTGATCCAGAGTGCTCTGCCTCACAGGACCCGGGAGGCTTGTCCTGTCTGTTGCAAACATTGGTAAAAGTGACATACACTGAACAGGAGCACAACTCCTTTCACAGGGGCTACAGATTAGTGGTAGCTTCCTATTTTTCAAGATGTCCACGTGCTCTGGATCCCAGTAGCTGATATGCAATATAAAATGCCCCATTGCCCATTTCTGAACACTTTCTTACTGAGCAGGACTGTGAATCACCAGTAATCAAACAAGATCTGACTGAGCCTTCTGCTCCATATCTAAAATAAACAGATTTTAATCTCCATTCTGCACACCTTTGTCATTCACTGTAGCATCAATTGACACATACTCCACAATAAAAAGTGCAGCAGCTCTCCCACACAGTATGGTAGTGACATGACCACATTCCCATGTGCATTTAACTGCATCATTTTGCCCTAGATGAGAGTTCCCATCAGCTGCTTCTCTGTGGATGTTGAGAGCCCCAACAGCACTGATGAGACATCTTGAGAAACCAACTGCATGCCATGGACTCAGTGAGATAATCTTCAACTGGTTGATGTATGTCATGTCTACTGTGAAATACCAGAAAGCATAGTGCACCTTTGAAGTGAGTTTTGGAGAAAAACCAGGATTTAGGGGGAAGTGTGCACAGTGCCACAAAGTTTGACAGCTGTCCAAATTCGTATGATTTTAACATAAAGATCTCTGAAGAAGCTAACAGCTGACATGCAGTAACAAGGACCAGTCAACTACATAAATATTAATATATAGCTAAATTAATTTTACCAGTCAACAATACAGAATACTCAAACAGGGAGAGCAGATTACTCTTGGAAGTTGGTAAATTGGAGAATTTCTGGAGAATCTTCTCTACCTAAGTACTACTGCATCATACCCTCATATCCCTGGAGCCCTCATAGGAATCCATATTTCTTAGTCTCAAAACTTGCTGTCAATGGACGATATGTTGAAACAAACAAACAAAAAACCTGCTTGAAAATCTTCTAATAGCATAAATTTTGGAAATCTAAATGAGACATTTTATGCTAGTTATCAGTATTTTTTTTCAGCTGTAGTGTCACACTAAACGCAATATTGTGAAAGTTTTTGTTTGCTTCCAGGACTAATAAAAAGAGGAACCTCTATAAACCCAGAATATCTATCAAAACCCTCCAAACAGACATGCTTCTCCTTTTTTGGTAGGGCCAGAGGAGCTTTGCATAGCCACTTCCTAATATTTGCCCCAAAGACATACTGCTTTTGAAAGCAATACCACAGTTTTTAAAACGTACTTTACATTTTTGAAATGAGAGGTCTCATTGTGTGCTTTGATGGTTGCAATTATTTAATGATGGTTACCAAAAGTTGTTTGTAGTAAGTACATTTTGCACGTGAACAGTGCTATATAAGCAATGATAATCTCACATAAATTTTACAAATAATAATTTATCTATTGTCCTCACTAGAACTCTGACTAAATCCTTGTGCTTTATGGCCAAAGCAGGTCTGGGATAACTTGACATGCTCAGTGAAAAAGCCTTTGAGAATCTCAACTGTTTTGCCTCCTGTGAACTCCAGACTACTCATTATTTGTGGAATATGACTGTCAAACATTTTTGTTGGGTTGATCATGCGTGAAAGACAGAAATCTTTTGCATCAGCAAGAATGGTCTCTTCAAGAGGCTCATGTAATTTTGCTTCCATTTTCAGGTACGGATTTAGGCTCTCCTCCCCAGGTGAGTCCCTTGAACAGCAAAAGAGAACTAAGTGCCTTATTATTTTCTGGCTTGATGTGTTTTTAAGTACTTTTTTCTCTGTTGAGCAATAAACACCGAAACGCTGTTATAGACAATAATTCCTCTTCCCTATCATTAAAGAAGATTTTTACCGCTAGTCTTCTCTGATACAAGCTGACAAGTGCAGTATATTAAATCATCAGGCTCCTCTTTACGTTTTTAGTACAGAAGCTGCATACTGTCTGATGAGCTCTGTTACCCCTTGGATAATCCATGGAATAAAAGGTAGAGAACAAATCTAATTCCCACTATAATCTTAGGAGCTCATAAATCCTTCAAGGATACTTGCTTTGGCTTTGATTACACTTGGAAAAAATGTAATCCAATTGTATATTGCTGTTGTATACAACTGCATGCTCTTTGACTAAACATTATTTCCCATCCAGAAATCCCCGTGATTTGAAAACTGCCCACATTACTGTCATATATGAATGTGCTGCTGCTGGCAGAAAAATGACTGTGGAGTTTTTTGCAAAATTTTTATCAATTATCATTTGCCTATGAAAGTATATAAAATATTTGCATTACCCTAGGAATACTATAAGTGTGGTCATTAGTGGGAGGGTAGGAAGAAGAGTGAAGCATTATTTCTATTTTTCTTCTTTTTAATGCAGGCTTACGCAGAATCCCCAGGACGTATCACTTTTGACATAGCAAAAAATACTCTTGCAAACCTGCACAAAGTGTGTTCTGTATTCAGATGGAATAAAGTCAGCATAATTAAAAAGCAGTGTTGTGCTCCTCCTGAGTCTCTGACAAAGGCACAAATACTGGCTTTTTTATTCTCTGCTGCTTCACTATTCAATAGAATAAAATGCCAGTCATGCATTTTTTTTTGTGTCTCTGAATGAGCTCTCTAGGCATTTCAGGCTTGGTGCACAGTGGGCTGGATACTTGAGTTTTAATTTTCCTGTTCAGCTAAATAATGTAACTTTTCATAGTCCTTCTCCTTCTGGAGCCCTCTTAGCAATCTTTGAAAGATTTTTTTTTTACTTTGTGTACATCATATCCTTCAATATTTGTTACACAAATTCTCCACAAGCCACTGGCAACCACTGCCAGTGGGCCAATAAGCCACACAAGCATCAGTGAGTCTGTGGGCAAGGGTGATTTTGAAGAAACAATGCTAGATATTTATTTTTAAAACTGCTCTAGGAGCCTAGGGTGGGTATTATTTCATTCCCTGATACCCACAGGAACTGAACTCTCAGCTCTAACCCCAAGGGACAGTCCTGGTGAACAATTGGAAATCTAACAGTGTTACCTTGCACTTGCTGCAAGATGGCAGATTCTGTTTTCAATGGTGTTAGGACAGATATTCTTGAAATATTTTTGCCTGTCTCCTACATGTGACAAGCATTTTTGAAAAACTGCATCTTAACGCTTATACTATAGCAGGTAATAGTAGGTCATCTGTTGATATGTTGCTCAGAGGGAAGTTATCTTTTTTCTCTACTCAGATGAGTTGCCAAGACTCCCTCACAAAAATCTACTTGTTTTCAACCCAATTTTAACCATTTGTTTAGTCCTTCAAGCAAATGGCTTCACTGCATCTGTGACACAATTGTTAGAAAAAGGAAAATACGACACAGGCTGCACAGGCCACTTGCAGCTTGTAAAGAAATTTGTGTTCTTTCTGGCTGCCTGAGAAGCATCATCACTTGTATCTACCAGGCTGGAGCAGCAACACCCAGGGAAGGGTGCTATGGGTCAGGACAAAAAGTAGTTGGCAGACTGGCTGCTTATAGGATCTGGCCTCTGAAGAGACCCAGGCTCTGGCTCTCACAAAGTTCTTGCAGTCATAAAATATTTTGTCTCTTGCTGAGACATACGGGAGTCTTGCCTTCATGAGAGGTCTTCAGCTGTAGCCAGTAATCTCCCGTGCAGACAAGACACCCCTAAGCATCCTGTGAAGCACAAGTACATTTGGAGGGAGCATCACAGCAGCTGTACATCTTCCTTTCCCCATCGAGAACTGGGCTTACATCTTAACAAATGGATGCACGTGACAGTCAAAAACCTGCATTAAGTCAAAGCAGGCGTAGTTTGGTTTAAGATCTGGAAGTAGAAGTATAAAATCAAGTGTGGGCTAAACACCACCCTGGCATTAATCTGAGGTCTGGTGCAGATTATGTGGCCTGTGCTAAGGTTTTTTTTGCTGTGGCTACCGTGCCCTCACTAGGTGCTTTAAACACACTCAGAGGTTTCTGTGTGAGTGACAGGACTGTCTTTGAATGCATTTAGATGTATCTTGTGCATTGGCATCCAGACAAAACTCTTCACTGACTTAGTTTACGAGCCTCCCTATACTCCAAAACCTGCTTTGCTTAAGTATGTTGTGCATTATTGAATCTACTTTTAAATAAAACATTAAAATGAAAAGGGAAAATAAAGAACCAGAGATTTCAGTGCTAATATTAAAACTGTTTTCATTATTTTAGGGAAAAGTAGTGCTCAAATCATTGTTTACTCTACACTTTTTATATGCACAGCTGAGGCTAAACTTGCCTGCATCATATTTTCATACCAAAAATTTAGGTCTGAATAACTATCACTTTTAGTCTAGTACTCATAAGAGACACCCAAAAAGTGAATTGATTCCTAGCTCTTTGTCTTCTACAAGAATGACATGTAACGAGGCAAATAATACTTTCTTCATAAGTTAATTCCATGGTTCATGAACTTGGTTCTTGCATTTTGGCCTCAGCCAAGTTTCCCCCTCCTGCCAAAGAGTGAAAATTTCAGTCAGCTTGCTGTAAGACTACATACACAAAACAGTGCAAAATAACTATGAAGCAAAGCTTAGCTCTTTTTGTGCAAAGTCATTTACACCTAGACATTGGAATCTGGAAAACTCCCAGAAGAAAAGAGTGGCTGGAACAGATTTATACACTTTTATGGAGGATGGATGACACGTTCTGCTTGGCGAGAAAGCTAGAACACTTTTACAAAGCCCAGCAGCTCTCTCTGAATGCAAACAGTATGTCTCTGTTTGTGGAAACACAGCATTACTGCTTTTCGTCCTCTTCTGAGCTGTGTGCATGTACTTTTTTCTTGTGTTGTAAAAGACAATGGAGCAGTTTCCACTTGCTCTTTTAAGTAAAAACCAGGATTACTGATGGCTGCTGTGCTCCAGCCTCACTTCTCACCCTGTGCTCAGTACAGCAGCGTCAGCTGAGGATTTCCTCAGTATAAGGGAATCACGAGTAATCCAAAGAGTAGAGAAGGAAGAATAAGCTCTGGTCCCTACTTTTCATAGCTACGATCTGTTTTGCGACGCTAAATAAGAAAAGACATGAGTTCTCCTTTTGGTGTTGATTTAGCCATTTCTAATAGTGATTTTCAAAATCAACTCTTTCAAAGACAATTTCCCTAACATTTTGAAGCCACAAAAATGAAGTTGAATTATGTAGACTTCTTACAATCACAAAAAAGCCAAGACTGAAAAGCTGTGCTGATATAGAAGTGTAATGATTCTTATATACATGGGGCTAAATGCAGAGCAGCTGATACTGTAGTAGATGTGATTCTGTGGAGGCTGGTATGCCTTGAGCACTAGGAATGTTTGCAATATTCCAGGCGATTTGTCAGACAGCTTCACATAGTGTCAGCTTCACCCTGTTTTCATTTTGTTTTTTCTTTCACTTCCTTGGCTTCAGCCAGATTGAAAGGACACGAGTCAGGTTAAAGTCTGGGTAGATAAGAATAGGATCAGGAAATGAAAACTAGGTTCCTAGTAAGTGGAAGACAAAGTGCTATAGTATCTGGCAGGAAATTTTCTCGGCAAGTACACAGATAGAGAACAGTTATCCAATTCATCTGACCTTTATTTTCTTATTCTTCAGTACAATCACACACAACTATTTATGTACTTGGTATTAGAATTTCATGCTGTTGTACACACAGCATGTGTGTATTTAACCATGGATATATCACATACAGAAAACTATCACTATGTCAGAAAACTCCAAGGTGTCTTCTAGTAGGTCCAATCACACTGTTAAAACGTTTAATTCTTGATCCACCAAACTACCTTACGTATTCCTGTCTTTCAGAAAATTGAGTTCTTTTGTGTCCCATGACTGTGGAGGTTAATGGGAAACTGAATATCTGTTATCTAAACTTTTGGTTTTCCCTCCTCTGAACTTGTTTTATTTTTCACTCCTGACCACTGCTGTTGGTTATGAAAAAGCTTTTACATGACTTTGTCGAAATCTTAGAAAAGGACATATTTCTGTTTTTCTATTCCTGTTTTTTTCCATTTGCCAAATAAACATTTCTACATAGACATGGATATGCAGGCATTAAAGCATCATCAAAAACATTTTAATCCAAGCATTCCCATTTTAGAAAAGAGATAACAAGCAGAAAAGGCCAATGTTGGCTCCTCTTTGTCATGCAGCTGGTAGTCTACTAACTCTCAAATCTTATAGGGCCAAATCTAATGTTAGGTTCAAGAAACAAAGAGTGAGGGCCCAAGCAGAGAGCAGAGATAGTACCCAGCCTTCCCTTTTTGCTGTCTGCAGTCATGCTGCATCCCTGTGCTGGAGTGATAACTGCTGCTTGAAGTTAGAGCCATTTTCCAGGTTGCATCTGAAAACCTTTGGAGCTGTCAGGGTGACCCTTCTCTCTCAACCACACTCTTGCACAAGAAGTTTAACTGCCACCAGAGGGTTAACCCCATCTAGCAGTGCAACACCAGGGCACCTGCACTGCTCTGCCCTCCTGCCATGCTGCAGGGTGTGGGGATGCTCAGTTCCTGGGTCACACGTCCACCCTGAAACTGAGTAATTTTTAAGCCCTCCCCTGAGTTCCCAGGTGGGTAACATCTGGGGTATATCTCTGTAGATAAAATTGAAAGTCTTCAATAAGTTTATGACTCTGGAGTGATAAGACCAATAGAGGTACTTAGAGTAGGAAATGTTTCACAGATGGCCAAAAAGTGGAGCACTGGCCTTTGGGCTGGAGTTTCAAGCTCTTGTTTCATTCCACTTACCCAGGACTGAAATAGAAACAGTTAGAGGGAAAGGGGAAGAGGTAAAGTCCAAAATTCAGAGACTTGCAATAAGTAGTTTGTGGTTCAGCTTGCAGGCAGTTGTTTCCTGAAGCATGGCCAAAGACAGTAGCCGAGAGAACTGAAACCGAATTTTGTAAAAATTCATCAGTGTGTGATTAATAATAACTTATTTTTGCATATGATTTAAAAGCCACCCTCAGCTGGGATGTTATGTCAGGACATGTCCAAGAATGCAAATTTTGGTAGGTAGGGCACAAAAAGCAAAGCCAAACATGACAAGAAGGAACGTTTTAAAATACTCCTTCCGCATGGATTAATAAATACTTTTCCAAAACTTTTCAAAAAAAGTTTGAAAAGTTCCATTTTCAGAAGTTTTTTCTCCCAAAATTTTGTGATTAAGTTCATGCACAGAATTACAAAGAAGCTTTTTATTCTTCCTTTGAATGCATATCTCCCTGTAACCTGAACTGTGGTGTTATAACAGCCTGAGCTCACTGGGAAAACATATTCCATTTCCTTCATTGTCCTTGCATTGTTTCCCATTTTTATGGTGGTGTAATGCTTCATAACTAGTATCCTGTATTCTTCACTTGCAGAACACAAAGATAGCAAAGGATGCCATAGATTCTTTAGACAGAAGCCACCTGTGAAATTTATGTATTTATATTAATAGAAAACAGAGGACTTGAATGATGCATTTGCAGTTTTATGTACAGCGTAAATCATTTACTTGTTACCTGTTTGTGACAGCCTGCAGTTTAAGCAAATTATTTGCTGACACAAAATGTAACTGGAACTGTTGATTTCAGAAGCTTTGCTGTGCTCTTTTATCCGCTCCCCTTTCCTCTTGGAGCATCTTGATCTCCCCTGAAGAAATAGTTCGAAATTTTAAGTCATTTTCTTTTTATGAGTTGCATGCTGGGTAATAATATGAGGACCATGTAATCGAGCAAAAATGGCTTCTCTTTAAAGAATTTTCTGAGTTCTTCCTGCAACAGCTAGATTTTTTTCAGCTGTGTGCACAGAGTGATTTTCTAGTGCCTGCTTCACACTCTTCCTTCCCGCAGCTTGGTCTTCTTCTTCTCTAGTATCATGCTGTTTCCTACATGGGCAGTTTTCAGAAAGAGTTTTAAATTTAGGCCTTTCCAGTAAACCAAATTATTCATTCCAAAGCCAGCAGCAACATGGTCTGATTAGAGCTGTTCTGGCACAGCAGCACTCTGCTTTATGCAGAGTATCAATTATTCCACTACATGTAATGTTATTTTGGCTCCTGCTGGAACCAATATTGATGTGACAGAGTAGTCTTCAGAGAGTGGGAAGCAACATCCAAGCATGAGTGCCTTCTGCAGGTTCTTACCTCCTGGAGAACAAAAGTCACTCCTTCCTGGAGAAGAAAAGTAATTCAGGGCTGCTGCAACAGAGAGGTGACTCCCTCCCCTGCTTGCTCAGTGCTGATCTTAGAGGTAGGCAGGAGGAGATGAAGGTCCTGGAACAAAGACCTACATCATCTCTCTCCTTTTACCTACAACTCTGGGCTTGAGAAATACCAGAGGCAAGTTCTTCTGAGAATCTTCTGAGCATGACTGGCATCACAGTGGCCAGATTCAACATCTAGGAGGGAAATCACAGTTACAAAACAGGATTTGCTTAAATTCAAAATGATTCACTGTCCAGAAATAAGTGAAGAGATGGCTCAGGAGCTTGTCTGCTCAGTGGGAATTTATATCCAATGGCCACTACACTTGGCTTTGGGGTCAGGATGTTTCTGGAATGTGTAAGTCTCCAGGATCAGCTGCCTAGACTCATTCAGCGTGACTACATGAATCCCTCTCCTGCCTCTTTCTACCCTGGCTCCTGCTGTTGTACCACCTCCTTCCATCCCAGAAGGATGGAAGAAATATCCAGACAACCCCAAATGCCTCCGATATACCTTAGCAACCAACACATGAGAGTGGTACAGAAAGCTGCAATGCATGTGGCAGTTATTGTGCTTCTTAGTCTTTATCTACTGAAATGAAAGTTCAGGGAATAACTCTTTTCAGTACTTCCCTTTCTCCCTCCTTCCTCTTCTGCCTAATATTACAGCCTACCAATGTTTTCTGAGAAGTGTCAGCATCAGAAGTGCATTCAGGCAGCTCCACTGCTGGTGCTGGAGAGAACAAACATCTGGTTTGTTGGAAAATGAGAGTTCTGCCACACCTGCACCCTTTTTTCTCTAATTCTTTGCTGCTTCTGCCATTACAGTTCAATCTCCCTCTGATTGCATCCAGCAGCAGTGATACTCTTCCATCTCTATCTCTGTCTTGTAGCTTCCTGTAGTATTCCCTGCACATCAGCTTTTAGGCTCTAACTTTGAAGTGGGCCCTGCTTTGAACGGGATATGGACCAGGTGGCCCCCGGGGGTCTTTTGCAACCTAAATTATTCTCTGGTTGCATGATTCTGACTTCACTTGTGTCTGAACAGGCAAACGGAGTCACCCCAGCCTGGGAAGAATTCTGGGGAAAAATGCATTACTTCCTACTGACAATTATTTAGCTGTTCATACTGAACCCAATGTGAAGTTTATTGTGTCCCCAGATGCCATTTCAGAGGGCACTTGGAAAATTAGATTTCCATGATTTAATGGGATGCTACTTTCAGGGGGCTGTGCCAGACCATGAGGTTGTCTCATTGCACATTTGATTGGAGGACTGAACAGCTAGATCTAATTGAAAGGTAGCTGAAATGATAGACTTCGTGCTGCAAACAGAGGTGCCAAACATGTATCTGTTTGCCTGCATATCAGAACTGGAGTAAAGTTGCCCAAATATAGGGTGTGGCCCACAGATTTGAAAATCTGTCTTAAAATGTGTATTCCAAAAAAGAAAGGCATCAGCAAATATCTCTCCCATGTTAGAGACAAGTCTTGAAGACATACATGTGCTTAAATAAAAGCTGCTTAGCTCTGTGCCACAGGTACAAATGAGTCTGCAAGTGTTGCAGTCAGAAAGGAATCACAGAATCACAGAATTCTAGGGTTGGAAGGGACCTCGAAGGATCATCTAGTCCACCCCCCCTGCCAGAGCAGGGTCACCTACAGTACATCACACAGGAACGCATCCAGGCGGGTTTTGAATGTCTCCAGTGAAGGAAACTCCACAACCTCTCTGGGCAGCCTGTTCCAGTGCTCTGTCACTCTCACAGTGAAAAAGTTTTTCCTGATATT
>VZRW01011538.1:77822-123350 GCA_013398125.1 Aegotheles bennettii | reverse complement strand
GGAGGCTTGTTTGAGGCTTTGTGCTTGTGTGCAAATAACAGACTGCTGAGGGACAATAGGCTTGTATGAAGAAAAAAACTCTGGAAATGCTGAGGAGACAATGCTTAGGTATGCCCAAGAGAGTTATCTTCTTAACCCTCCATATGAGGTAGTCCAGATGCATGTCTGCCAGGAGTCCTTTGAAGGAAGCCCCTACCCTGTCTCCCCATGGAGCCAGCCATGGATGTGTGTGCCTGGATATCCCTAAGCCTCACTGGTATGCTTGGAGCAGATGGGATTAACAGTTTCACATACAGCTTTGCATTTACTTTTTTATTACACATGCTATTTCTCATTTTATTACTTTGGTTATTTTCTTTGTCATCTGTGTAATTTTAATTAAATAAATTGGCTTTTAATTTTGACTCGATGCCTTGGGACCAAACTATTTCTTTCCTGTTATGATTTCTGTCCATGGAATACAGCTCTGGCTGACATATGTAATCTGTCTAAATATCAAAGGTTTTTAAAAATGGGAGCAAATGAGGAAAATGTCAGGAAGAAAACACCATGGTCTAGTAAATCTAGTGATTTACGTGGAAAAATATTTGTAATATCAAAGCTGATTGCCGAGATAAGCTCAAATGCTGAGCTCAGACACAAGTCCCCATTGCTGAACAAAAGTGGACACTGTTCTTTGAACAAAGCCACCCACACCTTAAAAAGTGGTTTTATCTCGGGGACAGATGACTGCGGTGCAGCTCTCAAAACCTGGATAGTTACCACAGTTCTTCCGCTGAACGGAGAGGTGACACATTTCCTGCTTCAGTGACAGAGCAGGTATTACAAAAGCTAATGTGGGTAATACAAAGCTTACCTGCGTTTCGTGTTGATCAAACAAGTGAAATCTGGTCTGTTTGCCGCTTTCTTCTTGCATTCTGCTTGTAAAATGGGAATAAAGGTATCAATTCCTTTGACAAAAGCTGTTATATGAGAGCTAGAATCTTTCTCTCCTCATTCAGGTTAACCCACTGATGAAACAGGTAGCTGCAAAGCCCAAGCCAAAAGTCTTATAAGAATACCAATGAAAATCAATGTCTCCACTCCCCAAAATACTGTGGGGAAAAAAAAAATCTATTTCCAGTCACATGCAGTGAGAAGTCACTTAGCATCACTAATTAAGAATTATTACTGTCAAGAACAATTCGTTGTCATTATGCTGTTACTCATTGAAGGTATAGGCAGGAAAAAGGCAGGAGCAGATTGCAAAGAGCTTGAGAAGAAGAACACGAGTTACGGAGGACTTTGGAGGAGGCACCAAGAAGACACGCTGTACTGTATTTAGCTGGAGTGCTCCCTGTACCTGCAGCATCTTTGAAAACAGGGTATTTTTCTTTTGGAAATAAGTAGGCCTATTACGTTGTAATCTAGCATGTGGTATATGAAACATATGGATGGGGGGCTAGTGAGACTCACAGCAAGCAAGAAAATGTAATTAAGAAACAAACAAAGCTGAGTCAGGCACATATGTGCCGACCAGGCAGGAGCATCCAGTGGTGCTGTGTGAATGTGCAAGGATGTAAGAAGTGTTTGACCTGAGAAATGCAATTACTAGGGATATAACTGTACAATTATGACCATACCAACAGGCAAACGTAAGTTGCTGAGAAATACACAATGAAACATTTCTGAAAATTGCAGTAGCTCTTCTATCCATCACTTGGCATCACATATTTAACTGCAAAACAAAACCGAGAGAGGAAAGAATACAATCATTTTGGGCCCTGTCACGAATTTTAACATACTATAAAGATATACTTCATGGTGCTGATGTGCAGATGCTGACAGGGAAATAACGAGATTACTGTCAAGCTAGCAAAGAAAATGAATTATTGTATGCTGCTGAGTGGACCAGCAGCTATGGAAGTGTCAAGAAAACTTTAAGGAAAGCTAAAGTTTTGTATTAGATGCTGATATTTGCATGAAATCTCTGAACAGAAGGGTTGTAAGGAAGTACATTCATCTTACTGAAGGCCAAATTGGAATTTCCTGTGTGGTTTATGAAAAGACCATATACTACATGGTAATGCCATGGCAAGCTGGACTTTAACACCACCAAAGCCATTGCTGAGAGGTGAATATTGGACTAAATGTAAGCATACTAAAGCTGAGGAAAACTCAAATCCTATTAATCAGGAATCCATTCTAAGGAAATCTGGATAGCCCCAGGGAAGCTAAAACACCAAGGGAATGTCTAGATAAAAATACATGAAAGACCCAGGGATGCTGTGAGACAGATATAACAGATATTAAGTTTTATTTTAATATCTCAGATTCTGTTATGTTCTGCACTCGAAACACGACGCGATGGCAACACAGAGACTCAGGAAGAGTCTTTTTCAAGAATAAACAAAATCAAACAAAAATCTGAAGCACCACAAAACTGTGAAGTGGCGGGAGCAAGGAAATAGTACATCTAAAGGAGCAACAGGGACCTGGGAGCAACACTCTGGCAAAACCAGCTTTGTCAGAAGGGTCCTGAATGGCACAGAGAAGAGTAAGTTTGGATAAAAAGAAGGTGCTGATTGCTGGCTTTCCAGCATAGAACAGTTCTGTCTTAACTCCTTGCAAGGGTACAAAACCATCATAAGCCAACAGCAGGCATTGTGTAGAGGCCATTGATCAAACATTATCCAGGTACTCCTTGTGACAAATAAACTGAAAAGGGTGTATTTCTCTGGTGCAGCTTAAGTGGCTGAGGAAGTAGAGTAACATCATACTTGAATTTTTCCTACCTATGGCAAGAGGCTCTAGGTTGAGCAGCATCACCTTGAATGAATGCCAGGAGAAGAAAATCCTTTATGAGCTCAAATTCTCCAGTACAGAAGAAGACAATGTCATAGGAATATGTTTCTGTTGCTTGTTGGAGAGTAATATGTGCATTAATGACCAGGCGGTAAACACAGACAATTTATACCTAGGATATTAAAAAGCCTTAGGTGAATTTGGAAATAAATATACTGTGGAGAAGTGAACATAAAATAAACCTTGTGGGATGTGTAAAGACTACAATTATCAAGAATAGCAAAGACTATTTTACCCTTTGTAAATGCCAGACCACCTATCAGAAAGATCAAATTAGTTTGTTTTTACAGAAGAGAAGTCAAAGATTATTTCTCCATTCTTTGGAACATGGCCTATCGCAGAGATACTAAAGCCAGGAAACATAAGCTATATGGAAACTGAAATGCATGTAAGGGTGTGTAATTCTTACGCCGTGCTTCAATACACTGTAGCAGAATTCAAGCAAGAACCTTTGCTGTATTGTTGTCATGTCCAGAAATGTTGAATAATAATAATAATTTGTTAAGAAACAAAAATTAAATAGATGTTTACTTGGAATCCAGAAAAATGACTTCTAAGACCTGTGAAATGAAAGTGTTTTCACATAGAAATAATTGTGCCCATCTTTTTACATAAAGCTTACTATTACATTAAATGAAAACCATGACCCTAATCACATACCCTTTTAGTCTGAAATAAGGAAACCAGCAAAGACCATTACATTTAAATTACTAGCCTTGTTTTTCTCAGTGCTTCATTTCTTCCCAAGACTCCCACAAAGCTATGGAAAAGAAGTCAACAGTAAAAAGAGTCAAGAGGCAGCAGGCGTTACCTATCCCCAGCACTGCTGCTCTGCACAAAGCAGCGATCAGAAGAAATGTGTCAGAAAATCAAGACTTTGCTTCCTGCTAGGGCATTCTGTTACAACAAATAGCTAGTATGTACAGATAGCTAAAATAACACATAGTAAGCAGAGACTCAGCTACAATAAAAGAGAAGAAACAGAGACTGCTTGGCACAATGTTAGCCGTTGAATGCCAGTATAAAATAATGGCAAAGGAGGGACCTGCAATATAGGTCAGGTGGGTTGGTTATAAACTCAGGATAACAGTGAAGCTGTAACTGAAGATAACTTCAAAGTAGAGGCAGACTATAAAAAATGAAAGCCTTTTTTAATTAAAGAAGTCTCCTGAAATTGGAAAAAAAGCAGCGATCTCCTTTTCCCTTCCAGCAGCTAGAGGGGAGTGGAGTTTCAATTTTATAAATTGTTAACTAATCTGGAGCTAATATAAACTACTAATCTCTTACTTATGCCCTAGGTATAACATCCTCCTCATTCCTGCATTTGAAAGTGTCATTCAAAATGTTTAGGATATTGAAGTTTCAACTTTCCTGGAGAAATGAAGAAGTAACTGTGGTTTCTGAGGAATATTTTAAAATTGGTTTTAGTAAGATGTTGCCACAGCCAAATTAAAAAATAAATAAATCAATCCAAAGAGAGTTGAGGTGTGTCCAAAATAACACATGATCATTGACAGCATGGTATGTCATTAGTGTTGCAGTTATCCCAAATAATAGAAAAGCCCCACATGCATAAAATTAGGCCACCGAAACAACCTTAACTCTGCCCTATAGTCCCATGGTGTAATAGCCATATGCTTATGATTAAAGCTTCTCATTGTTTGCAGTCCCAGAGCAAAATAAGTTACTTTTTCGTTTTCTGATGTGTTGCTTTCAATTCTTTTACACTAACCTCTGTTACCTTTGCTGCAATGAGCATTTTGAAAAGAGATATTTAAGATTACAAAGCATTTCGTGCCAAGATTAACATAGCTGAAAATTCTTCTGCATATGACTATTTCCATCAGTGAAGCTATTCCTTTTCAGAGGGGTTTTCAATCCCATTGCTGGGGCTGAGGGCAGGTGTCCCCTCTCGTGCTGTGACTGTCAGCACCTTGCTTTGTTTCCAACACACACAAGGTCAACAACATGATGATCAAAAGTCAACAACAAGATGATCAGAGGACTGGAGCACCTCTTCTGTGAAGACAGGCTGAGAGTTGGGGTTGTTCAGCCTGGAGAAGAGAAGGCTCTGGGGAGACCTCGTAGCAGCCTTCCAGTGCCTGAAGGGGCTACAGGAAAGCTGGAGAGGGACTTGTTACAAGGGCATGGAGTGATAGAACCAAGGGGAAATGGTTTCAAACTGGAGGAGGGTAGATTTAGACTGGATATTGGGAGGAGATTTTTTCCTGTGCGCGTGGTGAGACACTGGCACAGGTTGCCCATTGAAGTTGTGGCTGCCCCCTCCCTGGCAGTGTTGAAGGCCAGGTTGGATGGGGCTTTGAGAAGCCTGGTCTGGTGGGAGGTGTCCCTGTCAATGGCAGGGGGTGTGGAACTGGGTGATGTCCTGGTTTGAGAGCACCAAGATAAAAATTCTCCATACGACCCTGGGACCACCCAGGACAGCCCCAGCCGCTGCTGCCTGAGCGTNTCAGGTGACCCCAACGGGCCAATCACAGCGCTGCTGCCCATGGCGCTCGGTATAAAATGGCTGCGCAAAGCCTGCCCGGGCTGCTGTGCTGGCAGGGCTGGGGGTGCCTCTGGCCATCCCCCCCTACACTGCTGGTGTTCCTGCAGCCTGTGTTCTTGCTGGAGAAGGACATCTTGCACCAAGACAGGTTGCCATTCCCTACCTCCTTGAGTAGGACTGGGGCAGCTGCTCCAAGGTTTTTGTGGACTGTTGCTGGACCCTGGGCCCAGGTACCCTCAACTGCTGCCAAGTCCAGTTTGGGGCTTTTCTGGTCTGGACAGAATTGCCATCTGCGAAGTGTGGGCTCCGTATTTGCATTTTCATTTGTATGTCTGAATAGATTTACATCTTTGTGTGTAATTCTTGTTATTATTGTTGTTTTCTGTTTCATTAAAACTACTCTAGGTTTTTTTTTCCAACCTCAAAGTTTCTCTTCCTTATTCCCCTGGGAGGTTGGTGGGGAGATAATGGAGAATGTCTGTCACCTGGTTAGGTTATTGGCCAAGCCCAAGACAGATGTTCTTTAAGGTCCCTTCCAACCCAATCTGTGATTCTATGAACATATTGCTGCTGGCAAGTTAAACTGGAGTTAAGCTGCCCCTGTAGGGCACCTAATTAAAGGTTGAATTTGCCCATGGGTCAGTTTGCCCATGCTCTTCTGCTGCTAGCTAATCTAAATCTTTGCTTTTTTGGTTGTGCATTGCTGTTATTTACTAGCTGAATTTTGTCTACACTGTCAAAAGCCTGGAGTCCTTGGTAGAACAAGGTCTTATTTTGTGAGGAACATATCTGGATATTTTCTTGCAGCCCAGGTAATGGACCTCATGTTTTTGTAACACAATTATTTGAGATTAATTTTCCTTTTGAAGTTCCAAGTATAATGGCAAGGGTGACCACACATTTGTTACATCTCCTGTTTTGGTTCATTACCATAAGAAGCCAATGCAAATAATTACAAATAGCCATTCCTGTAGAGCTCTTTGCCTTTTCTGTGCAAGACAAGCTCTACCTGGCTTTTCCACAATTCTAAACTATTAATTCTTCCTCCTTCCCATCCCTCACTTTTGAGGCTTGTTATGAATTTTCTTTCTTTGTCTCTTTTTCCTGGCAAGTGTTCTCTTTGCAGCTAAGTTCTTCCTTTCTGTTGCCAGGCACATTTTTGTTCTGTAGGTTGCTAAGCAGTATTAGTTTTCTTATTTTACTACTCATGTGACTTCTGCTCACCATCCTCTTTTAACATTACCCCACACCTTTTATTCATTACCACCTCTGCTCACACATACACAGCAGAACAAAATTAAACAAGTGAACACCAAAAGGGGCTTAAATGAAGAGCTATAGCTAGCCTTAAAAAGTCGACATTTATAGCAAAATTCTATATACAAAGAATGAGACTTTCCCCTGAAGAATGCCTTTTAATAAAGCCCAAATGTAATGTGAATAATTCTGGTGGAATGAGGAAGACCTTGGCTGTAATTATCTATTCTATTGTCACACCTAATAAACACAAAATGAAAGGCCACTGAGGTTAAGCTACACTTCACTGTGTTTGTTTAAAAGCCCGTCACAGAGTCCCTCTGGGACCTAATTTATTAAACCCTCTTCAGCAAACAGTGGCATAAATAAGAAATCAACTCCTCCATCAGAAAAGGAGAGGCTGAATGACTGGTGTTTTATATCAGACAATTCAAGGAGTACATCACAGACCTGCTGTCCCAGATGACAGTATGGAAATTACCTTCCTAACAGCTGTGAAATACCAGACTTTTTTTGTCTTTGAAATTTTCTTCGGCTTTTTCTTCCACTGGTGTTCCAGCACTGATGATAGTGCTCCCCCACCTAGATTGCTTCTGTCATGTAATTTCAGCATTGGCTTTTGTTCAAAATGACACAGCGGCATGGAACAAATGGATCATCAGCACAGCTGACAAAATCAAGAGATTCACTTCAGTCTCTCCTGCAGTCTTCTCTTATGGGCTGCTGCTCAAGTTGCCCTTCTGGAGTCAGCTTTCTTCTCTTTCCCATCCAAAGCTCCTGTCCTGCAAGTTTCTTTCTGAGTTCTCCTCTTCTGTAATGAGAGGCCCAAAGACCAACCCTTGCTGATCAGACTTTGACTTTTCTCCATTCGTGGCAAAGACCCAGGCTAAGAAAAGCCCTGAGAGTGGTGTGCCCGTTCCTCCTCTCCACCTCAGCCTCCATGCAGAACAGACCTTGCTCTTCATTGCCTCTACAGAGGGAGAGAGCTTCCCTTGACCATAGCTGGCCTTTATGATTGCTCTTTTCATCTGTGGGAGGATCCAAGAGGATAAATGGTAGAGTAAAATAATAAAAAGAGGTCATATAAGAATACCATATTCCAAAACCACTGTAATCTAATAATCTATCTGGTTCAGCTCTTCAGTTTACATGGTGGTGCCAGGATACACCTTTTACCACTCCTCTAATGTGTTGTGCCACAGCTTTCTTTCCTGTGTAGCCTTTGCTGAGGTTTCATTCAAACTTGAATGCTGAGTCCACCTCTCTCCCTTTTATGTGTCTTTCATTGAGGTTATACTTTTTTAGCTACAATGGAATTACTGTTAATACATGTTGATATAAGAGGAAAATAAAGCTGACTTCCTGGTCTTTGTTAAATAAAGACTTCTTTTAATCTCTTTTACAAAAAGTCTAACTTTCCCTCACATACCAGCTTTATAAAAAGAAAAAAAAAGACCTTTCTGGATATTCCTTGAACAGATTTTATATGAAAACTTCAGTGTAAATTTTCAGTCAATATAGATCAAAGTAGCCTTCCTGACAGCAGTGCAGATTTATGGAGCTGTAATTTATGAAAACCTTAAAAATCAAATTGGATGGACTCCTCTTGTACCACTAAATCTCATCTCTAGCAATTGTGGTTTCCTTTGCCAAATAACCCATTTCATAAACCAGTCACACTGTTTGGTTTTAATATGTGAATATCATTTGCTTTGTGATGATAGAGCAAGTAATTTCTTTTACTTTTTTGGAGGGGCAGAACATATCTAAAAGAAAGGCATTATTGAGCTGAATATGGAAGAAGTATTTCACGGTCAAAGCAGAAGGAACAGAGAATGTAAAGAGTGGAAAATTTCTCTGACTAAATAACCTAAGGTCTCTTTTCTGACTCTTGATTTGACTGCAGAAGGCTGGCGATAAGGTAAACTTAAAACTCAAATACAAAGCAAGCCTCATGCTTAAATCTTTTCTGTACCTACACACTGCTCTATTAATACAACCTTGATATCTGACACTGCCTGAACTCTCTTTCTAAAACACAAGAACTGTATGTGCTTCTTAGTCTTATAATTTCCATCACTTCCATCACCTCCATTACAAGCTTGGTTTAGTAATCTCTGTATCAGGAAATGCTATCAAGTTCTTTGTTCAGGTCTTATAAAATACATTTCCTCTTACAGGCCACTCAAGGGCCAAAGCACAGCAGCCTCTGTCCTTATAGAGCTGTCTTTAGTTAGGAGTTGGCCTCAGGTTTATCCTCGTCTCTGTTCACAGATATGGATCCAAATATCAGATACGTTTTTCAGAATTCACTTTTTTTTTTTTTTCTGTGTTATGTTATTTTTCTTGATTTATCAATGCTTGGCCAAGTTCAGCTAGTCTCTGTTAACCCCAGGATTAAAGATTGTTCTCTGTGTATAAACCTATCCATTCCATTAAGCTTACTGGCTGAAATTTTGTGAATTGTAAAAAAGTTACTTGTATAGTAAAAAGCTCAGCCCAATGGTTAGTTTGGGGAGCCTTCTAACTCCTGTAGTCCAGGACTGCACCTGGGTGACTAAAATGTTACTGTCAGCAGGGCTCACTTGTGCTGAGCTGGATTAGCAGCAGGTTAGGTCACCTTCAGATCTGAACTGGTTCATGTCCGGTTGGCTCTGGTGTCTTTAGACCTTGTTTCCTTGTGCTTACATGTCCAGAGCTAGCAAGGACAGAGAAAGCTCTAGGCTGCTTTGACATGACAGCATGGATAGACCAGCACATCTATACATCGTAGATGTGCAGTCTCCCATATGGATTGTTTTTGGGACAGAAAGCAAACAAGCTGAAAAGCTTTTACCCATACAAAGCCAGAACAAAGACTCCAGCCTTGTCCTTCATTTCCTTCAGTGTCCTTCCTTCTTCCTTCTTGTCCTTAATTTCCTAATGTCATGTAACCTCAGTGCCATGTTGGACTTGATTACTCCTGAACTTGAGTTCAGCTGATGCCAGGTGATGGACCTTGTCAAGGGCTAGAGAGAGCAGCCAGCATTAACGAGAACCTAATTTATTTTTTATCCTGATGCTTAAAACCAGAATACAGACTGACAAGGGAGAAAAAATGGTTTCAGACTAGTGCAGTACTGCCATGTCACTATGTTTTGCACAGAGAGGATGCTGGAGACACTAGCAAGGGCAGCATGAAGTAAAGGTTACTTGAGAAAAGTTCAGAGCCTGCCTCCTCCATAGGAGTTCGTTGTTCTTTTCCTCTCCAAAAGGCCTCTTGTGAAATAGTAACCCTGTGCTTAATTTCACCAGTGGGGTATGGGTCCTTCCAAGAACAGTTATGCTCATTAAAGAACAGCCTGTTTATTGACTAAGAGAAAAACAGTTAATACTGCTGGAAGCAGGTTGTACTGACCCAGGCTCTGGCTCGAAATGGAGTGGCTGGGTCAGTTTCCAAACACTGATTGAAAAGTAGAGCTTCAGCCTCCCACCCTACACCTCTATGCCATCATTGGATGTGTGATTTTTTATGCAGTCTTCAGAGTAATACCCTGACCTGCGACATCATCCTCCTCTGTTTCTGCTCTGTTATTTATTCAGACAGTGAGTTCACAGCCCAGATTTGTTTTTCACATAACCTGGTATGTCTGGGGTGAGGGATATAAATGCCCTATCCTCCCAGTTCATCTGTTTGTGCAAAACTAAACTTGATTCATCCTGTGTACAACTGATCTGAAGGATCAGGCCTTGACAGCTCCTAATCAATGGAAGGAGTCAAGGTTTTGGTGCATGGCTTGGCTGGGTATTTTTCTGACTTCACTGTCTGAGTTGCAGTCTTTAACAGACTTTTCATAAGCACATTTCTTCCTCACCCCATTTTTCCAAAGCAGAGCTTTAAAAGTGAAGATCTTCAAAGAAGCAAATATGGGTTGACAACCAGACCATAAATCACAGCGATATTCTTACGGTGCACAACATTTTTTGCACAGTTCTTATCTGTTCTGCTCTAATGGGGATGTGTTGTTATAGCCTTGTGCCATCAGGGGTGTTTCCAGCTCAGAAAATGGAAATAGTATGCCCATAGCTAGGCTGTAGGATTGTGGCACCATACTCCAGAGCCTCCTAACTATGAAAAGTTTCAGGAATCTGACTCCATTTTGGCAATTTTGGACACAAATGAAGTGTCAGAATGAATTGAAAGAAACAGGGTGTGCTTGCATGACCTTTTGCAGGGCCATACAGAGGTACTGGCTGTGTTAGGAACAGAGAGAAGCAACCACCTGTGTAAGCTGTTTTCAATGGAGCTATTTCATCGTTTTGAAGTGTCTGCATTGTCTCCAGAAAGAGGCAATTCATGGATACCCTGCAGAGTGCAGCACTGCTTTTGGCACCTGTAGGAAATTCCGAGGTGGAGGACTGACTCCCCAAAAAGCCTGAGGACAGGTTATGCAATGACATAACGTGCAAAGCTCTGCAACTTAACACTGATGAAAGTCATCATGTCCCGACAGCATAATGCAAAGGTAATGAAGAAAGAGAGGCATGGGTCTCAAAAGCAGTATGGCTATTTCACTGTGGTCCCACTCCTGGACTAATAGATGCTGTCTTTCAGCTGCCTCCCAGTTGCAAACCAAGCAGCAGCTGCAGAATCTGCACTGAGAAGGTTACAGTATCCTCGGGATCCATCTCTGTGGTGATGATCTGGCTGGGGTAGGAGAGCACACCCTGCCTCTGTCGGCCCTTGCTGACTGTAGTAATAGTGTGACCCATCTCATTTCTGAAAATCAAACTGGGCCTAGCATGAGCTCACCCACTTTTTGAAATTTATGGGAGTTGCAGCAAAAGTCTCTTCCAAAAGGAGTTCTTGAAAAGAAACAGGCCTAAGGAAGTTTTGAGATACCTTTGCATCCAGCACAGCTAAACCACTCTGATGAAAAAATATGTTGATGATCTTCTGCTTTCTGTTAATCTCTGTTGCTAAGACACCTCCATTTAAAAACCTGATGTGTCAGAAGCCACATCCGAGGGAGCGTCCTTTTACAAGGCCAAGTCTTGATGTGTGTGGCTGTGAGATCAGACCGGGATCTGAAGGATGGTGGCTCCTGAAGAGAAGAGGTGCCTGCTGATTCTTGGGACAAGGGACTCAGTAGAGAACAGCACTGCCACCAAGTAGAGCTAAAATGACTTGGCACAGTCCAGACCCTTGTTTAAAATACAGGATACTCCCTTGAGCCAGAGGCTTTAAAGATAATGTGGAAACTGGAGTGAGGTCCGTTTTCCACTGAAATGCATACATTTAGCTAAACTAACTGTTAAATGAACATAGAAACCTGTTTGGTTCCTGTTCATCTGAATCTCATATTTCTACAAGGGGTTTCACAGAACTCAAACTCACTGTACAATCCTGTGATAGCGCAGGAACTTATCACTACCCCTGTGGTTTCTGTTGTTCCATTCGAAATGCAAGAGTAGATTACAAGTGGACACAAGCACTGGCTTATGTAAGGGAGAAAGGGGCCTTTTCTCAGGCTACATCCCTGTACGTGCATTTAGCCATAAAGTACTTGAAGAAGACAGGCACTCCCTTTGCAGGCAGTGACACTCACTTTCCAGAATGAGGTCTTAGGTTATTTACACTTGTCTGGTAGCCCTGCCTGGATGTGGAGTGAAGCAAAGCATGGACGAAATGAAGGGCTTTGCAAATGAAGGACTTAACACTGCAGTTGAGAAGAATTTAGAATGTGAATGTGAATGTGAGAAGGAAAATTTCAGCTTCTATGGTCTCTAGCAGTGGATGTCTCAACCAAAGGTAGCATAGGAGAAATTGTAAGAAGCATATTCGGAGAGTTTATGTTCTTTTCTTTAGCTATCATTGGGTCAGGTGCTATGATGCCAGGCATATTTATTTTGACCATTTGGACATATTTGCTGAACCAAAATGGCTTCATGAACAGTAGCCTTTTTGGACAGGTGACTCAAATGCTTCTTGGCAGCAAATACTCACCTCCAACCCAGCTATCATAGTTTCTCTCAAACAACAACAGACATAATCAAATTATTTCTTTCCAGTGCTGGCACACATAAGATCAAAAGCATTTATTTGCTGTCCTGAGCCACCCAAAATGCATTCCTATCCAGTCAAATTGTATTTGTGAGGCAATATTTGAATTTAAAGTACTTAGGCTGCCTTGCATTAGTCATAATTGCATCAGGAACTTTGGTACAAGCAAATTCTGCTAAAAGAGCTGATAAACTAAACTTTTGCTAAAAGAGCTGATAAACATCATTGTAAAAAAGCTCTCCCACTGAACAAAAAGAGGACTTTGAAACACCTCCAAAGTGAGGTGCAATAGGCTGTAAGCCAAAGCACCTGGAAAGTAGGTTTATATGGGGTATTTCTGAGCAGCTTCTAGAGGCTGGAATGCAAAGAAACTATCTTCTAGAAGAATAAAACCATGCTGATACTTTTTTGAGAATGAAGCTGCTAGTGCACTTCATACCAGAGTAGCAAAAGTGATACTCCCACCATTTGATGTCTTCTGGGATGAATTAAAGCTATTGCACTCAAATAAGGGACGAGTTGCAGTAAGTGTTGAAACAGCTTCACTGATTAAAGATATTAGTCTAAATTTACAGCTTTCATAAGGAACTACAACTGAGCTGGCCTCAACAGTCTTGCACTTTTTTTACATCAGTAGTGAAACTCAGCCAGTGTTTCTCTGAGATATTTTTGTACTCTGTTCCCAAGCACTCATCTAGTTTCCTGCACCAATGTCATTCTCCTAGATGAATAAAGTGCCACCAAGCTACCATGTTAGTCTTTTAGATAATTTTTGGCCAAAGGAAAATACTTTCAGTTCAATTGATTTTTCATAAAAAGCTTTTTTCCGATGGAAAAATCTTCAAAGTCAGGATTTTATTCCTTTCAATGGGAAGAAGCTGCATGTGAATATGGGGAAAATTTTATTGTGTGTGACAAAATGGTTCCTGTTTACATTATGAATATAAGGTCCCACCCTGAACGCACCATGTACGTGAAGGCAGTACAGCTCCATAGATACGCTGTCAGAGTTTTGTGTTGATGCACCCAGCTTAGTTTAAATTTCAGTATCTTTGCTACTGTGTCGCAGAGTAGCTGGGGTGCCAATATCCATGTAATCACTCAGGGCCTCCGGTTGCTTGGGCAGTTCACAATGATGCTCAAAAGACTATGGCAAAGCAGTGAACAGTGCCTGGGTACAGCTGGCGTGGGTCTGTCTCGGTGCTGCCGTCAGACCTCCTACTGCAGTGGTATAACCTAATTCTGCCTTTGGACTCACATAGCTCTGGCCAGCAACATTTTTTAAATGGGACTCTGATCTACTAAAGTTTCCTAAATGTTATTATTGCTTTTTATTTCCTGTACCATGATGACCATCATTTTATTTTGTTCTTGCATGATGTCATTCAGCATTTAAACTTACTTCTTACAGTACTTCTTTAAGGTCTTTTTTTCCTTCTTTCCTCTCTTACCCTGACATTTTGTGTTTCTATTCTGCATTTGTAGATTCATTTTCAATTGGCCACTTAAAACAGAGTCTTCTTTTTCACCAGCTCTAATACCGAAACTAAATCAGGAAGAAGGACAGGTGAACTGCTGTTGTGAGGAAAAGGAAGGATACATTCCTGTTGTGCAGGAAAAGTGATGTCTAGCTGCAGTAGTACAAAGTAGCTACAGAAATAGCAAACAATTCAAAACAGTGTCTTCTTCATGCATGTAGTATCTCACAGTTTTCCTCAGTCTTCCTGCTGCTGTCTCCCACACTGACAGCTGAGGGCTGAGAACCCCGTGCTGTCCTCCAATGGTAGTATCAAGGGACTGGAAATGAGGATGCTGTGTGTGTATGTGTGTGCGTCTCTGTGTATGTGTTTGTGTGTCAAACCCACACCAAAACCTAAACTGGAAACAGTTCTTAATAGCAGCCTCAGTGTACAAAGGTCAAGTATAGCATCTTCCCAACGGCTGCCTTTGGAGATACCAACTGCCTTCAAGATACCAACTGCACATCACTGCCTTCAAGATGCTGATGTGAGCCTTGTGTGACTTCCAGCCCTCAGATGCATTAGAGAGGAGCTCGGGAGCAGGGCCAGGCTGGGCTGAGGAGACCTAGCAGGGCCCAAGTCACAGTCCTCCCACAAGGACTACCCCTGCCCTGGTGGCCCCTGCTGACCTCCTGACTGAGCTTAAGGCTGCTGGTCTTGGTGTGCATCGTGGGGGAAAGCACAGTGCAAATGACATACATGACTTCTCCCTGTAGGACTGGCAGAATGAGCAAAAAGTTTTCTTCACTGTTCTGTTTGCATAATCCGTCGCCTGAGCAAGGGCCCTCCCAGGCGTCCTGCAGGTGGACATTGTCCTCTCCTGTAGCATCCCACTCCTAGCTCACACAGCTGGTAAAAACCCATAAAAAAACTTGTGCTGGGGCTGAGAGTCCATGTGTAGCAAAGCCCTGTAAATACTACAGCTTTGACACATAGCCTTTACAACTCACCACGGAACTATGCATGAACATCAGACCTTTCACAGTTTGGAACATCACACTGAAAAATTTTCTACATTACTGTTCTCATTTCACAAAGCTTCTGAAAAATGTAGCTCATTTAATCCAAATATGCAATGTGGACTCATTTGTACTAATACAGAGCTGTTTATTCAAACTGACTTAATTTTGAACAGATTGTCACATTGATTTTTCGTGATTTACTAGTACCTCAAACACAAGATCAATAGGACCACTGTGAAAAATCTACAGATAGCCTGAAACTGTATGCCTAACCCTGGCAATTTAACTTCTGATATCATCAGCTATTTCATTGCAGACCATTTCGGCACAAGTGTTCACTCACTCCCACCACTGGAAACCTTGCTGGCATTTCATGTGGTGTAAATATTTGCTGGGGGACCAGAGAGTGGCAAGCAGTTCATATATGTGCTTCTGAAGTGATAAAACAAGCATCCATCTCCTCAGACATAGTCACAATTGTTGGGAGCGTGGTGTATTATTAAGAAAGGGGAAATGAGGGTACACTTTGCACCATTTTCCTGGTATTTTTAGAGCTGTTCTGTAAGGAGAAGCCTGAATAAAATTGACTCTGTATTACATAAATAAACTAATTACTTCATTGATGAGTAATGTGTATTTAGTTCCTAGTTCCTACTAGGAACTGGTAGGAACTGCTACTAGTTCCTACTCTTACACATGTATTTGTTTTTTAAGTTTTTTCCAGTTCTTGGTATTTTACCTAAAATACCTGTTTACTTAATGAATCTCCCATGCAACTTAGGAGTGGGGAGGAGGGAAGAAAGAGGCATCAGCAAAGGAGTCAGTTAATGATGGGGGCAATGGAAGGGATGTTCGCTATGTTAGCTTGCCATCAGTGCTCCTGTGTGAGCAAGCAAAGCTGTGTTTTACCAAAGGAAAAAATGCTGGTCAAAGTTTCCAAGCTCATATCTTGCTCTTTTCCCTGAGAGCCACTATGGGATCTTTGGCTTGCAGCTTAGCAGCCACGAGATACCATACTCAATTTTCAGTCCTTTTTAGAGCAAGTTTAGGTGTTTGGAGCACCACTGAGATGCTCCTAGGCTCTCCATAGGAGATTGGGTGCTGCTGCTGAACACAGGTATTCAGCAACTCTTGGGACGAGCCAATCTCATTTGTACAAAGAGCATTTTTGTCCTCGGGCAGCTGCGGTCACCTGTGACAAAACATATCAGTGGAAAAACATGATTTCAAGTCCGTGATTCAATTAATTTCTTTCATGCAGCGACTTCCGGCAGGTTATACCCAAGTAACATACTAATCAACCCAGCAGTTTGGTATTGAAGGCAGGATAACCTCCAAGTCCTGTTGCATGATATGAGCACAGGACCCCAGGAGTGCACTCTGATCAATGTGCCTACACCGATCACTTGTGACTTTAGGGTCAAATTTAGCAGCAGGAATGGGAAACAAAGCTATCAGATAAAAGGAAAGACAAAGCAAGATGCAATCAGTTCATGCATTCTGACACAGTATCAATCATATGATTTCTTTTGTTAAAATGATCCATTCATTAATTTGCAGTCTAACAAATACTTTATATCCATATGGAGTATAATAATATTTATGACCTTAGAGTTCATCCCTCTGCACTCTTAAAATCATCTGAGATACTAGCAGAGATTTTAGCTGGAGGGTTATGCTCACCGTACTTTTTCTGCAGCCAGTTATGCACTCAGATCTAGTCAATATCTGCTCCACCTGCACAGCCCCACTCTCCTGTGGTTTTGGCTTCAGTCTACTTATAGACAATGATTTTACTTATGTTTACCTACAGTCTGTCCCTATTTATATATTGTTTCCTGAGATTTGCTGAACCACTCTAATGCCTTTCAATCCAGTGCTCTGGATTTCACAGAACTTGCCCACCCATGGATTTTTGTCTCTTTTATACTACTGCTTTCAACTGAAATGCTGTTACCTTCTTTAAGTAAGGGTCTTACACTGGGATTGTATACTACTGGCATCCACAATTTCACACTTTGCACCTGTGGACAGTATTGCCTTTATCTTTTCTTCTGTACTTATCGCTATCTTGTCTAAGCAGAGAGTACTTTGGCATATTTAAATAAGCTTTTGGGAGCACTTTGGTAGAAATAAGCTGATTTGTGTGAAAAAGAAAAAGATGAGGCCGCTGGTGCAGCCTGAATCCTTAAACTGTGTAGGCTTACTTTATTTAACTAAATCACAAAATGTCTAGAATATTTTAAGTACCTCTTGTAAAGAAATCAGCACAATGTAACATACTTATTATCTAAGAAGTCAGGCGGAAGAGACACAGTAGAAAAGGTGTTGTTGGAGACAATTTTTTAAGCAACAGAGCAGACGGACAAATATTTTAGTGCTCAGTTCTGTGAAGTTACTTAAACCAAGGAGAAGTAGTCCTGAAATAACTACACAAGATTTAGGTGTGGGTAAACCAGAAAAGAGAAGTTAAAAGGAGAGGGCTGGAGCTGCAGAGAAAGTGGCTTTGTAATCTATATCCACAGCAGATGTTTTACCACTGCCAAAGTTTTGCACAACTGGATTAAAAAAGAGCTGAAAACATATCAGTAAAACCTTGGCTGACATGAAGTCCTCATTCTTGAGGACACACAGTTTATCCAGACAGAGCTAAAATCCATGCCTGCCCAGGCACTGATAGAGAAATGATAACAGTCAGTGGGTAGCTACTGATTTAAAGAAATGCAGTAACGGTTTGTTCAGAGGGCAGATGAGGTGCAGAAATGGTATTGGACATCAGTTCAATGTCCTGACCCCTTCGCCTTTGCTGTGTTTAGAATTTCCTGTGCTAGCTCTATCATGCCATACTTGCAGAAGGAAATTCAATAAGCACTGCCAGTATTAGTGGGTACTTGTCCTGCCCTCCCCCGCCCCCCCCATGAGAAAACAGACTCTTGTTTAATTGCAGCCCATGTTTTTATGATAGAAGTCTGAAAAAGGACATCAGCCATTTTCAGTTACTAATGTGACTAACATGATGCAGGCTCTTCTATAGTGTTTTGCAGAGTTTCATCCAAATGCATCTTTGAGCATTTAAATGAGCTTCCAGTATTTCTACTGAAAGAGTTTTCTGCAGTCTAATTACATGAAAATATTTATTAATAACTTATGGTTTTAGTTCCTTTTTAAGAATATCTAGAAAAACCCATGCAAACAAGGATGACTTGTATATAAACAAAACTCAGTTCAAAAACAGCTGATATAATTCTGTACAATTTCCTTGTTTCCTCAGCCAGTCTGTTCTTTCATGTATGGATATATTAGCATTAAATTTGATTTACCTTTTTTGAAAATAATTGGGTAGTAAATTTACAGGAGTTTTTATTGAGATGTATCTTTTTTCATTGCACCAATCAGACAGAAATGTGACTTGCTGCCATGTTTAACAAGATTAAGTGATCTTTGTTCAGTTTCTGCCCTTCAGTTCTTTCTGTGCAATTTAGAAGTTAGAATTTGAAGGAAAGACAGCTGACAACAAGAGAACAACATTAGCGTATTTATGCCTGTTTTCTAGCAGCAGTAACAGGGACAATGTGAACATAGTGATAATAAGCTCATAAGGGTAGCGTCACCATGGTAAATTGTCAGAGTAACTCCTCAATAGGGCACGAGACTAAATTTAGAAGACTATACTGCTGGTGAGTCATTGATCATTGCACAAGTAGTATGGTCTTCTGCTGTGAAAATATATATATATATATGTATGTACACTGCATTTTACGTACATAAGTATGCAGTTTGGCTGGGATCTAATTATACTGTTGTACAAATCATATTTTACATTGTTGCAGGCAAGATGGGGTAAACAACAACCCATGAGGGATCTGGATATTAGGGTTTACTTAAGAACCAGTTAGACAGAAGCTTTTACTCTGCTTGATTTCCTCATGCACTCGTTCTCTCCCTCCCCACCTATGTTTCCCAGGTCTCAATGTCCCCTCCTACAGGGAGGTAGCTGCTGGCCAGGGAAGGACAGACAGAAAGCCTCTCCAGTGATGCTGTCTCACTTCTCACAGGTACCAGTCTCAGGTGTCAGCAGCCAAGGTCTCTGGTCATCCCGCAGCAGGACATCCAGGATCTTTTTTCCAGTCAGGTTCTTTACCACATTCTTTCTGCATCCTCCAGCCTCCATATTTCCCAATTTAAATAGTCAATGTGCAGAAGCAAATGCATGATCAGCTCCTATCTGGTGGTCTTGTTTCATGTCTTTTTATTAATTGGAGGAATCATGATGTGCCACAGTTGCTTAGTCCCAGTGTTATCAAAGTTTACAACCAGTCCATACCAGTTGCAGCTGGTGGGTGATAGGCTCGTGCTTGCTTATAAGTTCAAAACTTCAGTTTCAGATAGTCACCCACTCACCCACAGACATGTAATTATCTTCTCTCTGTCAATGTTCACAATCTAAATTATCTTTACCTACTACATTTATTTGGGGGGGAAAAAAAAAAGAAAAAACTAAATCTTGATGGAAAAAGGGCTGGTTTTGGGTTTTTTTCCTGGAAATAAAGAATCTCAACGACTCTGGTGTATCTGTGACAGTGATAACTGTTAGAATGGCTGTTGCTGTAGGGGGATATCGTGTAATAAGGCTGCACTAGAGTTACCTGATTACTGTTGCAGTGCAATGTCACTGAAGTGGAAAACAAGGTGGGGTTTTTTTAAACCACACTGTAAGCTGTCCTGAAATGGATTTCAAATTTTTGCCTTTCAGTTTAGGTAAAATCAATGGCAATTTCAGGTAGCATTTAGAAGTTGTCCTTTCCTCTGAGGTTAGTCATATTATAGCACAGGTCAGACTTCTCAAATAATAGATTTCCAGTGTATGAAACCATGGCTGGCTTACTTGCTCTTTGGAAGAGAACCTGTGTTTCACACCGGTTATTTGGAAAGGCCAAAACACCTGAGCTCATATTAGATTGAGGAAGAACTGGTGAGGTTATGCTTTTTATATGGAGTCTTTTTTTTCTTTTTAACAACCTTCCTGTAGGATGATCTAAAGGAAAAAGGGAAAGAAGCCATGCTTCTTGCTGAAAATGCACACATTAGGCACAATGACAGGGTAGATATCGTATAGGGAGACCAGTGTTAGGTTGCATGTTAAATGCATGAAGAAAGTTCACATATATCTTATATACAGCCAACAAAGAGTTCAAAAGTGGTCAGTATATTCTCACTATTCCATTATATTTTACCTTTGGCTGTCAAAACTACGTTGAAAATAAATGTGCTTTAGCAACAGATATTGTTTCAGGAACTCCTGCGCTAAGTCACTATTTCAGTAGCTGCCTATATAAAATGATATCATGAGTCTAAAAGAGCTAGTTTCTGCTCTGAGTTCTGCAAGCATATATCTGGAATAACTCTACAGAGGTTTGTAGAGTTATTTCTGATTTACTGTAGTGTAGCTGTGAGACAAATTGTCCCAAGGAGTACAGCTGTCTAATATTTTCTTCTGTATACTGCTTTATTACTCTGTACACAGAGAAGTAGACAGCCTCCTGTTATAGGGTGATTCAGTAGCTCCCAAAGCACTGTGATACCATTATAACCACACAGCCAGCCAGATGCATCAGTCCGACAGCTGATGGACTCTTCTTTCAATTTCTTGGTGACAGTTGCTACCCAATGATTTACATCTGGAAATGAACATACAGAAAAATACTTTTTGATAGCCCAACATGTGGATGATATCTTCTTTCAGAAGATCTAATGCCATCATGTTTTGGAGCAGAAATTTGAAATTTGTCAGGAGAGTAGTCTCAGTGTTCAAAATGTCTGTTACTCGAACAAAATTGACTTTAATTTGTTATTACCTTGAAAAAGGAGGAAAATAAATATAACTGGAGATTGCCAGACACATCACAGACCTAAGGGAGCTTTACAGATAAATGTTAAAAAACAAAAGACTGTTACAGCAAAGACCTCGAGAGTTGAAATCATTACCCTGAACAAAGGAGACAGCATCCTGTATCCCAGTACTGCTGTGAATCACGTTGTCCACAGACTGGCATGGGAAGAAGAAGGATCAGGACTGAAAACAGGACTTTGAGGTTTCCTTGCCCTAGTATTGCTACAGGGTTCAAATCCTGTAAGAACAAGAATTTGGCTTAGAAAAATTGGGAAATAGAGTTGAAGTTTGTAGGGGTAAGAGTTTCGGTTTGTGCAGAGGGATGACAGTTGGACCAGGCAGTTGGGATAGGTGAGAGCCTGGTACTTGCTGAGGTGAAGAGTCTAGGTGAAAGAAATCAGGGTGAGTGAAGAGGTAATGAAAATGATGCTGAGTCAGGCTGGGGAGACCTCATGCTGACATTACAACTGTAGAAATTTTCTTTTAGCATAGTACATGTTTTCAAGTTCTGACTTCTGCTTGAGCAACCTTAGGTCAATTCCCCTCTGCCATGTTTTGAGATGCAACTGCAACTAAACTTGTTGTCATAGTATTCTATGTCTGTATGCTGTGTATAGTTTATTCCTCAGTTTTATACCATTTCCTTTGTAAATTTACTGGATGATTAGCCTTGATATCAGTATTGCTAATTCAGTACTGAAAATCAAAAGTCTCACTGATGTACAGGACTTGATTGTTATGTCTACTGGGTCTCACTCAGGCAACCTAACTGAAGCCAAAGAGCTTTTCAGGTTAATGAGTGTGCATTCTGGACAGGATCTTTGCATCTTCTATCCCATTGTCTTGTTTGATGCTCTGATTTTACCCGCTCTTCGGAACATATAGTTGGAAAATACTGTTTGCTCTGTGATCCCAGGAGCCTGACATAAAAGCATCTTGCTCACTGCACACAATTTAGCATATATGGAAATTTTCACTGAAATGGAGAAAAATGGTTAATCTGGGATTCTCTTAAGAAGAATGCACACAGCCATGTACTGAAGCAGGCTGTAATATTTTCTATGAATCTTATATTTTAAAAAAACAAAAGCAGCCAAGCACTGTGTAATTGCAAACCCATGTGAAAAAATGGAAGGTTCAAAATAGGAGAGTTTCTTGCCCCAAAACCACATTTCCATGGAATATTACCTCTTTGGGTAGGTGTTTCCCTGTGTGAATGAGTCAAAGTTTGTAGGAAGAGGTAATGTCTTTTAAAACTGGAAAAACAGGCAGAAATAAACCCTTCATTAAATATGAAATAGAAACAGAAAGCTTTAAAGCTAAACACAAGCTGAGAGGAATTATTCTGAACAAAACTATAAACTTTAATAGAAGGATGTAATAGTTGTAGCCTACGGGGGGGAGAGAAGATGTTACTTTATAACTTGTTAAAAATGGTGGTATGGAATGTGAGACAAATAGACCACATTTCTATCAAAGTTATGATTTCTGATGTTGACAAGACCATCTTTTGGAGGCACTTTGTAAATAGGAGAGATGTCTCACTTGATGATGAGAACAGAGATTTTAGTACTAGAGAAGCTGTATGCAGAGAAATGCCTTCCTTCTGGACAAATGGGTATGTTGATCCATGATCAGCTGTCTGTGTGTGCTCCTTTTGATGTGCAGTGGCACTTAATTTCAGATGTCTGGATTGCATGTGGATATTTGGTATTCTGGATCAATAGATTAAACCATGGGAAGTGCAAATGTGAGAGCTAGTGATTTTCATGCTACTATTATGGGAGGATTAATTCAGAGCTGTGATGGTATTATGGCAAGTTTGATATTTGTTTATTCATGTTGATCATAAAGAGAAGCTAGTCCTAATGGTAATTTTAGGTAGGTGGGAAGGATGTATGAAGGCTTTTTTCCTATTAAACATGATAAAAGACATCCACATTTAGCAGGGGTGCAAGGACCAGACGACTACTTCCCATATCACTTTCTTTCCGTTCCTTTTCTTTAAGGCTAAAGTCAGAGAGGAACCAAATGTTGGGTAGGGCCATGGCCGGTTGTCCTTCAGTGCATGAGCCATCCCAAAAGACACTTCTGTCTTGAAACTCTGCTTCCCTAAATTGCTTGTACCACAACTGTGAGGGTCCATGCAAGTGAGCAGTTGAGAGAGAGAGAGCAGAAACCATATCTCAGGTTCACTTTTTTCAAAACTGCACTAAATTACCGGTTCTGCTGGCAAACCTAACATTGCATTATTTGGAGAAATCAAATGTGATTGTTTGTCAGCCATAAGCTAAGCAAAGATAAGATGATACAGCACAAGAAAATGTTCAAGACGCATACAGCTGAGTACTGTTTAAAATTCAGGGTCCTGTTCTGCCCTCAGGTATACTCATGCTCAGTGCTTGTGGAAATCATCATACAAATATGTATTTTTCTCAGGCCATAAATTGTCCTTCAATTTGGACAGATTTTTTTTTCTGCAACCTGACTGTCTATCGCTTTGAACTTCTATGTAAATTTCAGATCTGCGCTGCTGCTAGTTGCCAGTACAGCCGTAAAAGAAATTGGGAAGAAAACGTATTGGTTTAGTGGAAGTTTCGTTTCTTTTCTTTTCAGGAAAATCCTCCAGGGATATAAGGCAAGTACAGTTCTGCATCAGCTCTTGTATACTGTTTTGGAAGTGAGAAACAGAAGAAAGAGGATGATTGGAGAGGTTTCTTATCTAACAGGTAGTGATTATAACTCATTTATAAAGATATTAGGTAAATTTTCAAAGGACTTAAACCACTTACAGTTCAAGTCCCATTTTTATAAATGACTTCTGAGTCCTAATGTCAGTAATATGAAATTATTTCAGTGTTTCTCCTTGTATCTGAGTGTACATTTTGAAGCTATCCTAAAGCAGAGCAGCACCAGACACCACCTGTGTCACTTTCCTCTCGACCCCTTTCCCAGCCTATGCTTGCCCAAGAGTGGTGGTGTTGAACCAGCACTGTGGAAGAATTGCATGAAAGTCAGGAGAAACTTCAGCAGGAGTTTCATTTTCATCTGCATGTAGGTGTTTTTGGACTGTAGGAGGAATATGTAATAGTGGTTTTATAACCACAAGAAATTTGGCTGTAGGATGGCATGCTGACAGGGCAATTAATTTCTGGTTTTACTCTGATTATTCACTGGCGTAAGCAATATGTTTACATGCTCAATGAAAATAGAAAGCACATTTTCCTCGATTTTGATTGAGGATAAGTAAATGTATACAATGTGCAATGTTAATTATAGCTTCACAATGTGCATCAAACTTAAAATAGCTACTATTCCTGTTTCAGTAGCACAATAATCATTCATATGCAGGACTTAATTGACAGAAAAGCAGTAGAACCATTCTCATAAGATATTTTAATTTTTAAAGGCATTTTTGAAAAGAGATAGTGCTGAAAAATTAACATATACTGAAAAATAGGATGTGATACAATAATTGTTCCATCATTCTTTAGCCATTTAAGCTAAAAGGTATACTTGCTAAAATACAAGAAAACTAAACTGAGTTTTGTAACACTCAGAAAGGTGAAATTACCATGGTTTGGCTTTTTCCTACAATAAGCAATCGAAACAGAAGTGAGGCTGATCTTGAGGGATTTTATTAAATCATAGAGCAGAATGGGATTTTTGAAGGTAGTAAATTATAGAAGACTGTCAAAGATGTACAATTCAAGTAGACTTCTGTCAGCTTCACGTGAGGAGGATGCATGTTGATCTTATAAGGGTTGTATTTAATGTTGGAACAAATAGCCCTGACAGCATATTCAATTCCAGAGATGGATCAGGTCGGTAAGAGTGTGGGACCACCTCTGGTAAATTTTGAATGAAAAACTGTCATAAGTGAGTTACTGATTGATTTTCAATGTTTTCCCCATCCAAGTAAATGATGAAATTGTCTTGCAGGACATGATCCAAGGGTCAAAGACCAAGGTAAGCTACAGTTGATTCATTAGCAGGGAGACATCATGGCAGAGGGTCAGAAAGGTGTGACAGAAAAGAGATGAAGAAGACCAATGGGATTACCTGTTGTCTGGTCAAATATCAGACTCACTGAAAGGGTGGCTTGAGATTCATAAAGATGTGAAATTTGTGCTGTGCTATTCTCAAAAAAACCCTTCCTGTAACTGTGTTATATTTCCTCAAGGGCTAAAATGCCAGTGGTTAACAAATGCCTTTTAATAAGGCTCTTTCTCTTGCTTGTCAGCCTGAATGTTTGTTGGTAACCTTAGAAAGGGTAGAGCGTGAGGTGGACTAACTGCATGAAGTGTCACTGTCTTCAGCTGACCCCCTGTTTTCTCCTGGTCTCCTCATCTTCAATTTCTGGTGTTTGGAAATTATTTTGCATTTCTGTAGCTCACTGGACATTAATCTCCTTGCACTTCTGCTGAACTCAATCAGGAACGTATTATGGTTCTGCAGAAGAATATAAATAAAACAATCCACCCACAAGCACTCCTTTTATACAAAGTGTGTCCTTTCTTACCTAGTGACTTGACGGCTAGTAAAAAATTGTTATATTTATTTATGACAAATTGAATAAGACTCGACTACAAAAGGGGACAAAGGTCAAGCAAAATTTATTTTAATAGGAGTTTTATCATTAACTGAAACTCTTATAATTCTAATCACAATTTTATTATATTATTTTCTTACTTTAATTGGCAATTATCTCTGTATTTTTCCACAGTCAGAATGCTTATGTAACTATTTTGAGGTATGGTTTTTGTACATATTGTACAGTACTTAACATTATGTAAAGATTCAGCCTTTAAAACTGTTATGACCACCTACAGTTCTTCCAAAAACTGTTATCATGATATAGTGTTTAATTTTCTTTTGTTTCTAACTTAGCTAATTATTTTTAATTTGAAGTGATACGATAATGGTATTGAATATGTAATAATTCAGCTTTTTTAGGGCTAAAACAATATAATTCTTTATTTGTTATAAATAATTATATTGCAAATCCATAATATTCAATTTCAAGTAAGATTAATTTACAGAATAGTATAATGTAGAAGCATGAGTAATCACACCCATCTTTCACGTGAACGGTTGAAGTGGCGCTGATTGCAGTGGCGTACTGTCTTCCATAATCTTCCTTAAATAAGATGACACTAGTTACATTTTATTGTGATTCATAAAGCTTGGGGACTTGGATATCTAGCTCGAACTCACACACTATTGCCAAGCTTGTCTTATAGTCATCATGGTGCAAAATAGAGTGCTTAAGAGAACAACTCAGTTCTTAAGCAAAATCAATCGCTCCTAAGTGCCTGACTCTTTCTATTAACCATAAATACAGAATAGAACACCTACACTTCTAAGTGGGAATCTCAGCTGAGGACCTAAACTTGGAGTGACTAAAACATGCAAACAACATACCTTTTTCCTTTAATGTATTTTGCAATTTTACAAAGTAAAACTTCTATATTAAATGCTGCTCTGAGGATATAGACAATGTTTTTCTAGTAAAAGCCTAAGGCTTATCAGAGTGAACATTAACAGTATGAAAAGTATGTAAAATACTTCAAATAAACCTAGACTGAAACCTACTTGCCATCCACTCCTGAATTTGTAGATCAAAGAATGGAAAGATACTTTTTGAGTACAATCTATATTACATTGCTTAATTTAGGAACAATATTCAAATCCATTAGTGGATTGGATTTTACTATAATAAAGATCTTCTAGGGCATTTTTTTTCATGAAGCAACAAGAAAGTTGGATCTTCATAAAGCCCAGGTGAGAGTAATTCATAAGATGTTTTGGACAAGGGTCCTGGCTTTCAGCAGGTTTGGTAAAGATGGGAATTTTCCTTCATTTTCTGTTTAATAAAGATTTTCCATGAACATCACATTTACTACCATTGCTCCCAACCCTTCCAACTTCCTTTCTTTCTCCTTTTCCAGAAAATTATTTTCTAAAACCCTTGAAAGGAGGAAGACATACTGTAGGCAGCACTGCACAAAACGCAATCTCACTTTCTTTAAATATATAGTTTTGTGCTATTTATGTGACAGAGCAACCCCCGGGCTTGGAAAATCACATTCGATTCCTTTACTTCACTGGAAAGGACAGTGCCCTGGCCACTACGCTGCAGGCTACTTCAAGATGAGGGTGAATTTGAGGGTGTCAGTCACCACCTTGCCTGTCAAGGCAGAGACACTGTGCAGAAAAAAATACATCACTATTTATTGTTCCAGAGGAGAAAAAGTCTTGTAAGAGATGTGTGATTCTAAGATGTTTTGGGGCTTATTTGTAAGGTGACCACTAGAGTCTTGTGCTCCTTTCAGGAGGGATAAGTCTATTTTACTCAATTGAGCATATAATAGAGTTACCTTACCATTCATCATGTTGATGTGTGAGGTTCCCTTTTGGAGACATCTATCTGTCCTCAGGCCTTGCCTGTGGATCCCATGGCTACCTCTATTCTGATCAAACCTAGATGCAGAGTTCCACTGATTTTCCTAGAATCATTGAATGGCTTGGGTATGATGGGACCCTAAAGATCATCTAGTTCCAACTTGCTGCCATGGGCAGGGACACCTCCCACTGGACCAGGTTGCTGAAAGCCACAACTTCTCCAGGCAACTAGAGAAGTTTCTTGTATTTACTTTCCTTGGGGCTAGTCCCTCTTGGAGCGAGCTAGTTTGAGCAGTCCAAAATTCAGTGAATGAGCTAACCAATATTGGGGACAGGCAGGGATCCAGTGCTGAAGTCTGCTCCCTGGCCCTCTTTAATTAAGTAGGCTAAATTAACTCTATGAGCTTAACTCCAGAGCCTGAGTTCTTCTGAAGGTACATCACTGCCTTCACACGTTAATCCTCACTGAAGTCAGTAGGACCCCTATATGCAGCAAGGCTTGTAGCTGTGATTCAGACATCTTGTAAGTCAGCATCAATCAGATTGAATCTGTTAGGTGACAGGCAATAAAAAAAAGATCATTACCAGAGTAATGAGAAAAGGGGAAAAAAATTCCCAGAAAGGAGAATTATTAGAAACATCCCCTCTGTAACGCTAAAATTCAAAGTAAAACTACTCAATGGGATCACTTATTTGAGAGGAGCTGCCTGGATAAAAATAGATTCCTCATTGTTAGTCAGATCATTGAGGCTCCCAAAAAGGAGAGACTATTGAAAAAGAGCCTGCAAACTGGTTTTGTTTGGCATCTGAATGAGTTGTGAGAGCCCTGAAGCTACCAGCAGCTTCCTGCCTGCCACTCCTGGAAATGCTTTAGATAGTGCAGGCAATTAACACTACCCAGTGGGAAACTCCAGAGTAATGTTTTATATTGATTACATGCTAGCAGCAGGAAGAATCTTGACATGGACTTTCAGAAGTTGAAAGTGTGAGCTGAATACTCTTTTCTAATAATAACCAAGACGCCAAATCTAGGACACTACACCATCCTATCAGATAAAGGAGGCTTAAAATTACATTCACACTGCCCCTAAGCCAGTGACAGTAATGTGGCTCTGAAAAGCCTGAAATTATTCCTAATTCTCCTGTAAGTCAAATTAATTCAATTAAAGTCAAATGCAAATCAGATCAATGGGCTTTGTATTTGAAGTTTCATGTTTGCCAGCTGGTACAACTAATTAAAATGAATATTTCTTTTTTGGTGGAAACAAATTATTTTCATACATATACTTTACATTATGTATTTTATATAGTTATATATAAAAAAAAAACACACAAAAAAAAGCCAAGCAAGCCAAAGTGAACTTATAATGAGCTCGACAAGGATATAGTAAAGTGAATTGAATTCTAGTTGACAAGTGTGGTTTGCTGACTGACTAAACTCCCAGTAGCTGTGAGTACTATCACAGGGGGCAGTGGTTTTGCCCCATAGAGAACAGAAAGATTCACAGGGAATTCATAGTGTTATCATTATTTGTATGAATGCAAAGTTCAAGTTTTGGGAACCAATAGTGCTTAGTATTTCTAAGAATCAGTGTTCATAATCTTGGTATTAAGGCTAGTGACTAAATATTTGTATGTGTTTTGTATGAGATTTCCCTTGCTTCTTGTTTCTGGGGGTATCTTCCCTTTTATTGCACTTAGCAATGGTAATGGTATCTCAGCTGCATTTCTGTGTGGAAATTTAGCAGGCCTTTTGGTGAGTTGCTTTTTTTTTTTTGTGAAGTTTCTGGTGTGCTTTTTATTGGTGCTCTTTTATAGTTTTCTCCATGCTCTGAACACTGCGTGCCTGGTGTTTTCCTGTTTAATAGTTCTAGCTGCAATTTTTCTGCCAAGTCTGTTAGAAGGAAAAGGGCCGGATTTAATTTTCCCTCTGAAGGAATCATCTTGAGCCCTGGCAAAACCCTTGGAAACTAAGTGATGGGAGTGGCTGCAGAGGGAATACCCTAGATAGATGTGTTCCAGGGCTGGCTGTCCTTACAAGCTAATCTTACTCACAAGCATCGAGTGCAAGAGACTAAGAAAATATTTGAAAAGAAAGAATAAACTATGGAAAATCACTATAATAATACTTCATAAAAGCTGAGGAGTGCTCACTTTATTCCTCATTTATTGCTGTGTTGCTAACAAAATTATGTATTAAGTCAGTGCCTCCACTCCTCCACTTCTCACTGCACACTGTTAAAACCCAGTAATTCAGCAGCTCCATCATCTGGCTGTGCAAAGCTTTGGGGAAGCTACTTGGAGGGCACTTCTGATGCCAAGGGCAGAGGTTATCAGCTTCCTTCTGCTTTCTGTAACCTCGGCTTAGAGCAATTTTAGCTCTGCCCTCCACCTCAGCACATGTGTTTACTTCGAAGCAGCCTCTACACCCTTTCAGCTCTATGTGCCACCTCTGCAGTTTCAGCATCCATAACACAACCAAATACCAGAACACACGCTCTTTAGGAGTGATTCAAGGGCATACAGAGACCTTAACTAATTCCTTGACGTTAGGTACGACCATGTCCTCAGCAGCAGCTACCTCAGACTTACCCACTCACCCAATTCAGCAATTTCTTATTGTGTTTCCTTATCAGGCTAGGTGACTCATAGCTCCTAACCGCATGTGGATTCTGTCCTTCCATTTACTGGCATTACTCGAATAGTTTATTTTTCTTTAACTCAAAAAGTAACTAAATTTTAACCAACTAAAATTCAAGTGATCTCAGTGGGTGACTGTGCACTTGATACTATGCAGAAGTAAGCATTGCTTTTTTAATAGATCTGATTCTCTCACATATATTGCTACCCCTGAAAAAAAAGGTCTTTATTATGTGCATTTCAATTATCTTCATAGTACTTAATTATACCAGAACACCGAACAAATTTGTTCTCTATATAAAATTGTATTTGCACACAATGATTCAGAAATATTTTGAAATAAGTAAAAATAATTTTTTCATTGGTTTAGTCAGAAGTGGTAGACTGCCTCTTTCTTAAGCTTTCTCAAAATACGGATTTCTGGGAAAAAAGCAGGGTAACAAGTGGAACATTTAAAAGGCTGCAAATGATCAAAACAAGAGGCCTCTCACTGGGCCTCTTTGATATTCTTAATTATAAGAATCACTATCATCTCATATTGTAAAATACATCATCTCTAACAAGAGATCTGAAAACTAATGACCTAAAAGCAAGAGAATACAAATCTAAAGCTTATTGAAGACAGAAATAGCTTCTTTTTTTGTAAGAGTTCCTGTTGAGAGTTCATAGCCTATGGGAAAATTGGGGTGTCAGTGGCTTTAAGCTAGGATTAAACGGACTTTTTAAATTATACTTAGTTCACTGAAGTCTCGTTTTTGGTTGCTCAGAATCAATGGGGCTAAAATTTGCAAACTATATATACTTTTGAGTATGGAAGGAGGGGATCCTAGCACATGAACTACCAGTAAGATCCCCTCCACACACACCTTCATCCAGGAGGATTTTGAAATGCTCATCCAAGCTGGCAGATGCCCTCAGTTCAGTTCCCCTAACATTTTGGTTAGTGAGAACCTACATGGCTCCCATCACCTACATGGCTTAGTAAACCATGACGTTGTAGGCCAAGGCTTCCTGCCAGCTTTTGTACAAGAGAAGGGAGTTTTATAGGTGGTGGGATCAACCTAGGACTCTATGACAAAGTTCACATCCTTTGCTGGGTCTCTTTGATTCCATGCTACATCTCTCCTCCCTCCCCAGATCCCAGAGCAGCATCTCAAGCTGATGGTTCTTTTTTCTGCTGCTCCTGAATGCAGATTTACCTGAGTCCATGCAACATAAGCCTAAAGTAATGCTTCTTGCCATCAGAAGGCAATTCAAATCACTTAACTGGATATGTCAAAACCAATCATTCTAGGCTCCCTTTACAATCAGTGGAGAGATGCATGCCTTAGTCTGGCTCATCTAATCCTAAAGTAAAGGTGTATAATAGATGCAAGTAACAAAAATACCCATCCCATTCTCTCACCTACCTCAGACCTTTACAGTAGGATGAGATGAATCACATTCAGGTAAGCATATGCCTCTACAGTGAGTACAAAAAAGGACTGAGATGACTAGCTCTGGTATAGACACTTACATTGTAAATATATACTCAGATGTGGACATGAGTCAGTCCACACTATGAAGCCTCAGAGCCAAGATCGACTGCTGGTCCAATTTTATTAGCAGTATTGGACATAGTTGGATTGACTGATAGCCAAGGATCTCCAAGTGACAGACCCTCACACCAGTCCTAGTGCAGGCAGATGAGATCCAGCTGTCTGTTGATCTGTTAGGTACAGCTGCAACTAAAATGTATTCTTCGAGATACCGTACAGAGACTTTTTGAAGTCAAAAGTATCAGTCTTTGGGAATCCTTGCAGTTTGGGACTCTCTGGCATGAGATGAGTTTTGTTCAGACCTTCCCAATGATGTTCCACACTGCATAAAGTAATAAAATAGTAAATGAGACATTGACTAATGGTACAACAATGGACAGTCACCTGGAAACCAAACCTATCACTATCTCCAGCAAATATTTAAATAGGAAACAATCTGTGAAAGTTATTAGACATCTTCTTCTTCCTCAACATGGAGCACTGAAACAGACCCTGGTTTGGGACCATTATTTGCCATGAAGCTAAAGAACCTGGGGCAAGAGTCTCACCTGGGAGTCAAGATGCTGCTTAAAGGGGAGATGACCTTAGTGTGAAGTTCAAAGCAAATGGAAAAAAAGGCTTGAGTGGGAACCCAGTTCTAGAAGTAATGATATGGGAGAAAAAAGCCCCAAGAAATCTTTAAATAAGTAAAAAGCAAGAATTATTGTTTTGCAATGAAAATGGCTTTGCCACTTACCTTCACGTACGGAAGATGCAAAGAATTCTCATTACTCCGTTTCTTTTGGAGCCAAGGGCAGCAGAATCAAAATGTTCTTTTCCATGTAATCCCCAGGGGGGTAACTGAAATATAATTGCATTTTAAATGAGATGTTTGGATTTTAACTTTATTTTGTTTTGAGATACTTGTAATTTCTAAGAAAAAGAAGTAGTCCTCAGTAAAGTCACTGAGGTTTATCCTTTTAAATTACTTTTGCAGACTGCAATGGAGAAAGTATTTTTATTCTTTGCCTTGAATCTATAGTAAAAAAAAATAACTCTTCTTGTACTTTCTAATTCTCATTTGTTGTGAACTACTCAGACAGTGTCAGTTCTAGTTATGGATAATTATGGAGCTGGCACAGATGCTCAAGGATAGTTCAATAATGGCTTGAGGAAAATACAAGCAGAGAAGGTAATAGGTACATATCAAGTCTTCAGCTGAGAGCTGGTACAAAGCACTCAGAGATCCCCTACAATTGCTGGGGACATTTTTGCATCACACAGTGCTCTTACATATTTCATTTTTGTTGGGTACATTTTGCCTTCACTGGAGAAGATAAGAAAATCCTAGAGCACTGAAAAAAATAAAAATAATTCCTACTTTCCAAATTAACTTCTGCATAAGAATGTTAACTGTCTAAAATTTCGGGTGCCCTGTGTGCTCAAGGGCACACTTGCACAGTTCATGCAATAGATGTTGGCACATGCACTTCAGACAGGATGACTTCTTCCCTGGAGGTGCCTACCACCCTTGAATCCCTGGGCAAGGAGAGCCGAGGCACTCAGCTCACCCGGGTGACTGAGGTTAAGTAGCATGAAATCCACCCTTAGCCTTTCAGTACAACCAGGTTCTCCAACCTGCAGAAGCAGTATCCTTTTTTTATTTATTGCTCCATATCGGGCAAGTTAAATGTATGTCAAGGATTTGTTTTTACTTCACATATTTCTTAATTTGGGGGAATTATGTTGACATCTGTTATCATCTCTAGTCAGTTATTTAAAAAAGTTAGCAAACAAGCCCATCAACTGCCTGATTTATCTGACAGGAGCAGAATAACTCCAATGCATCAGCCTTCCTCATCCGCTTTATTTAGCATCACACTGGCACAGGACATTAACATTCTCTGTTTCTAAGGCTGAAGTTCCTCATCACCTATGTAAAAGGAAGAATAAGGCATATTTCTTTCTCATCTTAGAAAGTTTAAATTAAACCATGCCTCTGGCTTTCTCACAAGGCAAGATTCATTCAAGACAACAGATAAAGTCCAGTGTTTGAAGAACATTAATTGTAGTTGGATGATGCAAGTTCAAATGATAAAACCTTGTTGCAGTAGGCTAATTTTTACAAAAAGTCTTATCCTGTCATGCTCTTGGGAAAAAAAAAAGTAACTGTGACTTTTTATCTTCTGGAGAACCCAGACAATCCCAGACATCTGGTAATAAATGTCACACACAAAATCTTCTAATAAGAGAACACATCATATAACCATGGATGATATATTTCAAATTTACTGTGAAAGATGCATGTTGTTACATCACAAAACCATGGCGAACTCAGAATTACTTAACCTGCTGTCAAGGTCCACAGGGGAACTCTTTCATTCACACAGTAAGTGATACCAGATGGCTTCCTCAGAGCAGAAGTACTTGCAACTCCAAGTATTTCAAGCAAATCCTTCAAAAACCATCAGTATTGTTGACACTCTATGTTTAGTGTTATGTCTGTTCAGTTTTTAATCTAAACTATGCTCACGATGAAGCATGAGCTCTGCCCTTCATTATCAGATCGCTCTCATGGGAGGGGCACATGGCTGTGGGGGAATAAGAGGTGAGACCATTCAGCTACACTAACATAACTTAGTTCAAAACTAAACTTGAAGCACAAATCCCTGGGCAAACTGGGACCACCATCTTTCCATCAGTGACTGGATTACCTGGCCTTCTTTTCACAAAACCCAAGTGACGTAGATTAAAGTAGTGATACACAGACTGACAGGCAGATGTATGCACATACCTAAATCACAGCTGCCTAATCTTTGTGCCATTAGGAAACCTTGATAAAAAAGCAATGGCAATTATAAACTAGTAATGTCTGAATGTGCCACAGATTAAAAGAAAAAAGAATGTGACATTGTCAAAAAATCAAAGAATGGAGAAAAAAAATCAGAATTTCTTTGGGCAGAAAAACAGATTGAAAGAATTAGATGCATTATTCATGGTAAGTTATCCTCTCACCTATCTCAAAATTCACTTTGTTGGAAAGTTTGAAATGACAAAAATTATCTGACTCCTTCTTAGACGAACATCTATTTTTTTTTCTTTTATGTTTATTTTTCTTTCAGAGTAGAATAGACTAGAGTATTTCAGTTGGAAGGGACCTACAATGATCATCTAGTCCAACTGTCTGACCACTTCAAGGCTGATGAAGTTAAAGCACATTATTAAGGGCACAGTCCAAATGCCTCTTAAAGACTGGGAGGCTTAAGACTTTCAAAGAGTCTGGTTCCTATGTATACTGTAAAAAGAATAGGATAAAAGTAAACACAACTACAAGGAAAGAAAACTTTTCTTGGGTTTTTCTCTTTCATTTCCAATTTTTAGCCAAATAGCTCATGCTGTATAAATTCTTTGCTAATGCAATGCTGTATAACCTTGTCCATGGATTATTGTCTACAAATGTTTCCTCTATATAATAGAGTGTCAGATATGATAAACTTCAGAGTGTTTCTTTCACTTGAGAAGAACACTGTAAGCCACTCCATTTCCCTTTGTGGTGCTCTACTGAGCAACATTTTAGTGTAACGCTGTTTAAAACATGCATACAAATGCAGTAGAAATAAACAGAGATTTTGGAATTAACGATTATTAAAAGCACTGAAAACCTCTATGTAAGGCAATCCGAAGAGTATCATTAAAGTAAAGAAGAAATCCATAGAAAAAATAAATTGTACAGAAGATGTTGCAATTACACTCTTCTGATATATAAAAGACTAGGGAATTCCAGCAGAGTTGGAAAGTGAGACATTTACAACAGATTTTAATTTTTTTTTCACAGAACAATCAATATGAGAAATTCATCTCCTCTGGGTTAGTGCATTTTAGAAAAGGACAAAATATACACATAAATAATAAAAAATGAAATGTCGGAGTGGAAAGCCTGAGTTGTGTGCCTTAGTGCACAGAGTCAACAGTAGGTATCAATTTAAAAGCTAGTCAGGGGAAGCTTGTTGTATAACTGGCTGCTTATGGGATTTGGAATAGAGTGGAAATCGTAATACTTTGCTGCTGATCTAAACTAGCATATCAATTTTTGTGGATAAGGTACAATGTTGTAACACAAAGAGAGACACACTGGGAACAAGGAGTCAGAGGTATACCTGAGTTCATTCAGAGGCAGGGGCAAGGCCTTGGTAAGCCTTGTTTTTGCACAGATTTTGCAAAACTTACATCTTGCACATCTTGATCTTCCTGTAGAGGCCCGGAGCCTCTTTTGAAAATCTTGTTAGACTGAGCAGAGTTTCCTCTGATTCGCACTGGTACAAGCAAAATGCAGACAGACCAAGGGCTGTCGTCAGATGGATTTTACACAAATGGCTCTGGCAATTTTCAGGGGTTACCTCAAGTTCCCACAGCTGTTTGTTGCTTTTGGCTGTAGGAACCTACCCGACAGCTGAGCTAGCAAGGCAGAGTATTGGAGCACCTCAAGCCTGGGACTAAATGAAATTTCCAGACTTTTTTCACAGGGTCTGATATTCTCACCCTGAATGCAACAAACAAAAAATAAAAATCAACAAACCAAAACAAACTGAAAAAAATCAAACAGAAAAGTATATACAAAAGAAGCACTAATTTAACCAAGTTTCTATAAGGAGACATCCTGTGCTGTTATAGTTTATACCTAGAGACTACTGTGATTTACTGCAATAACCAGTTTAGTAAAATCCACACAAATTTATTTGTGGATATTCACAAATTTATTTGAGATAAAAGTGCTGATTTCGTTTACCTGTATAATATACAGGTATACTATTTGAATTACACTTTATTTCTACCTGGTTTAAAGTAGATTTCAGGGAATTTAGGAGCACCCATGCACCAAGTTGCAGTGTTCATGCAAGGACTGTAAGGACCAGATGTCTTCTGATTATAACTCATAACCAATTAAAGTGGTTAGCAAATTTTCCTCAAAGCAAGTGTTGGCATTCTAGAGAAAAAGGGGATTGTGGAAAGAGCTGCATGACTATGCTGGGAACAGGGTACTGGCTGTTGTCACTCTGTGCTTCTCTTTTCTTTCCAGAGGAAGTACTTGGAATGTAATGGTAGCTGTTCCATAGGTGCTTGATTTATACTGACTGATGTTTGGGGGGATTTATAATTTTTTTCTTTTCCCTTTTTCCATTTACAAGAAGAAGCTCCAAATTAACACCCTTCTCTTCTGTTAACCATATAGCCATGCCCTTACACCTTGGTTTCAGTATGGTGAATTCAGTTTCCTAAGTGCTTCCCTCTTCTTCTTGAGACATTTGTGTGTTTTCCAGAGGAAAGGAAAACTTTGCTTCTTTCTTCTTCCATTCATAAGCAGCAGAGTCTGTGGAAAGAGAGATGGCTAATGTGAGCTGCAATGTAAAAATATTCTCTGAAATGTAGTGCTCAAGCATGTGTTTCTGCTCTTAGAGACACAAAGAAAGGAAAAAAGAAGGAAAAAAGCAGGAAAAAAGACAGACTATATAACAAAGAAGACAAGATTTTTCCCATTTCTATTGTAACAGTAAATTTATAATACTTATTCAACATTGGCAATGATCACACTGAAAAAATCTAAGATGTTCCTTGCTCAGTTTAGTCTGAAACTACTATGAACACATTTAAAATAAGCTTTCGTGATCTCATTAGGTTATTATATACAACAGTGTTGTTTGATTAAATTATGGATTATAAGTATGTTTTGTTTTGTTTTTGTTTTCCTGAAAAGTTCTTTAACAGGGCTAAAGAGATGGAACTTGTAAAGTTATTATGAAGCTATTTTAGAGAATGTGAATTAGTGAATTTTGCTCATGCCAAGATTTTATTTTCCTTACTTCTGTATTGCTATGGAATACACTGACATTTCACAAGCTAGGAAAAACAAAAATTGATTGGTTGTGCCAGGCAGAAACATTTGACAATATATATCATGTTTCAGAATATTGAAATAAAAAATGCTACAAAAAATGTACATATCTGAAGATTTATCATTTCTATATGCATATTTTATACAAAGATTAAATTTCACAGAATCACAGAATCCTAGGGGTTGGAAGGGACCTCGAAGGATCATCTAGTCCAACCCCCCTGCCAGAGCAGGGTCACCTAGAGTACAACATGCAGGAACACATCCAGGCGGGTTTTGAATGTCTCCAGTGAAGGAGACTCCTCAACCTCTCTGGGCAGCCTGTTCCAGTGCTCTGTCACTCTCACAGTGAAAAAGTTTCTCCTGATATTCACATGGAACCTCCTATGTTCCAGTTTGCAATTTCTTGTTGACAAAACAAATTCATGTGCAGTATCTCTTGCCCAGAATATTCATGCAAGTAGAAAGTCTGGAAATTGGACTCATCCTTTATTTTCACTTACAATTTTAACTTTTCTTGGTATTAACTTTTGTCATTTGAACAAATGCTTTTCAAATTGGGACATTTATGTTCTTGACAGTTTCTTAAACTAAATCTTGGCCAGATATGCTGTAATGTGATATATTGTAAACATAAACACTTGTGTTTCCATAATACTTTAAGTAATCCTATACATTAAAAACTACCCTGGCAGAAAAATAAGTACTGTTTAAACATTGTTTCGAACAAATATATTGGGCATTGAACAGACACCTAGTGCACATTTATTTAATTTAATCATGTTCTGTGAAGTTTTTTGTCCAAGTCTGTAGTCCTTAATATGCATGAATATTTAGAACAGATTATGCATTTCTGTCCTTTAAGAATCTCTTTGTAAAGGAATTAGGTGGCCAAATCCTATTGAATTTTTAATGTTGTTTGTCTCCAAAAATTCCAACTAGTTTTTCTCCTACCTTAAAAGGGAAGAGCTCAGTATGAATTAAGCACATATATGTTACTCATATGAATGCATACATCATATTATATTGGTTTTACAATTTAGAAATATAGTTTTCCAAATGTTTGCCAAAATTTAACCTTTTTCATAATAACTTTGATGTAGATTTGGAAGTCAGAACACAAATTTGAATCTTGTGTTTGGTGGGTTGACCCCAGTTGTCAGCTAAGACCCCACTCAGTCACTCACTTGCTCCCCCCAAGCAGGCTAAGAGAGAGAATTGGAAGGGCAAAAGTGAGAACAAAACTCATGGATTGAGATAAAGGTATTTTAGTAAGTGAAGGAAAAATTAAAAGAAAAGAAAACAAGTTATGCTTAAAGTAACCACTCACCACCAGCAGCCAATACTCAGTCAGTCCCCAAGAAATGGTTACTTTGGAAAATCTCCCTCTCCATTTTATTGCTGAGTACGACGTTATATGGCATGGGGTATCTCTTCAGTCAGTCAGGGTCAGCTGTTCTGGCTGTATCCCCTTTCAAGCTCTTGCTCACCCCAACCTGCTCTCTGGGCCAACACAGTGACAAACAGGGACGGCCTTGACACTGTGCAAGCACTGTTCAACAATAGCTTAAACACAGGTGTGCTAACAACACTTGGTCACCAATCTAAAACACAGCACCATACAGCTTGCTATGAAGAAAATTAACTTCACCCCAGCCAGACCCAGTTCAACGTGTATGCAGAGAACACATTTTAGGCATTTGCTTGATTGCAGACCCAATCCTTTAGCAAAATTAATAAAAATTTATTTATTTGAAAATTAGTTTCTAATTCTCTTTGTTTGCAATGGCCTGAGCACATACCTGACATAGTTAAGATACCCCATTTCAAACTGCTTTCTGCCCTGCATTTTTTCTAACAGGAGTCAGAACATATCTGACACTCATCAGTGACCATCACAAATCATGACAGCCAAGAGAGCTGTCATTTAAAAAATGGATGGAAGGAGAAGTCAAGGACTCTCTCTTCACTAATTTGATCTCCTCCTCTGCTTGAGAGGAGGAAGCAGTGACACCAAGTCCCATCAAATAATCCTAATTGCTAAAGATGATGGGTCAAATTCCTCTTTTCCTATCAAAACAGAATTATTGTGAAGGCACAAATACAAAGCCCAGAAGCAAAAAACAACAGAGTAGTCTAGTGCTTAGGGTGCTCACCTGAAGAGGAAAGCTTGGGTCTAGTTAACTCAATGTTAACTGCCTGTTTATTAAATAATAAATTTTAGGATTAATTATTGAGTTAATTTTGGGATCCTTTCCATTTTGTTTTGCAGCTTACCTTTTCTGTGTTTCTAACCCTTTGGTTTTCTTCTAGGCTTTAAAAGAATTTAAAATCACTCATTCTGACTCTGTTTTTTAGATACAAGAACTTGTATGAAATGCATAGTATAAAATTGAATCAGTAGATTAGCTGATTGTAATGACATATTCAATTGCATAGTGTGACCTGCATAACATAGTCCATAAGAGTTTGAATTACTTTTTATGGGAACTGGAGCACATCATTTAGATAAACATGCAGTTTCAATTTAAAAAGCAGTCAGTGATGAAGATTTTACCACAGCTCTTGATACATAGTTGCAGTGTTAAGGTAAAAAATTTGCATTGTACTAGTAACTGTGTCCGTCTCAAGATCAATAATTATATTGTGATAATCTGTACCAGTCAATCTCTGGATGTTTTTTTAAATGATGCTCAGTGGAAGAATATATCCGTAAGAAGCAGAGTATTTTTGTAATGCAAATAGACAACATGCTCTATAACAGAACCTGAATTCCAGTTTTGCTCTGATCCCCTCCTTATTCATGTCTCTTGAAATGTCACTAACTTGCATCTTGATCGAATCAAATACTTCAGGACTGGAATTTTCCATGCTCAGGGCTGAGCTCCATTACACTAGTCCTCACCAAGTCACGGCCCCGTCAGGAAGAATCACTGTCAGCTGATAGAAGGAACTCTCTCCTGCTGGCAGATTGACACCACCCTCCTGAAGAATGGAGACTAAGCCATGGAGCTTTTGTTGACATACGAGTACCGGTGCCTGGGGACCTGCTAACATAAGTAAACTTGGTACTGGGTATATTTCTTCCATGTTCTAGCTGACAAAATTATAATTAGAAAACTGTAATGTGAATGGGTCTCCAGAAGAGAACTGTTTGTTTTGGAAACATATTCGTATGCTATTTTGGTAGCATATGGTCTTGTTTTATGATGTATGTTGGCATTTCTTGGGATGGAAAATGCAATACAAACATGACTGATCAAGAAAATTGCTTATCAAAGTGTGGAACCAGAAAAAGAAAAATCTGATGTTCTTAGGTCAATCTATGAGCTTTTCAAATACTTCCTGAAGAACATAGTCTTTCAGTTTAGATGGCTAACATCAACTCTCAGGTTTTCAATATTCAGTATTGTTCTCCAGGCAGTTCCTTGTAGATTTCCTTTTTTCTTAGTTTTGAAAAGGAAAATAATGTTAATTATTATTTCTCAGCTTCCCCTTTTTCTCTTATACATAGACAAGGTTGAAGTAACAAGGAAAGATTACTTCAAGCTTTCATAAGAATCTTGTAAGGAAGATGAAGTTTATGTTACCATTGTATAGCTTGAATTAATACCATATTTGCTACCATAATACATCTTGCATTAAAAACAAACAAACAAACAACAAAAACAAACAAACCCCCCCCAGTTCAATAAGTTAAGAGTTTACCTCTATAATAAAGTATGCTAAAAATAAAAAATACTAGCTCAGACTTGTGGCTGTTTGGGAAATTGCTGGACTTTTTCTGCCCATGGTAGATAGACAGCTGTTTCATATGGAACAGTTAAAATTGTGCTCTTTGAGACACGTCAATCACCAGCCATTCAGATCATATCATCTTTCAACAAGTCATCTAATGGAAAATTCCACAGAACTGATGAAACCTAAACCAAAAATCTGCTTCAAGTAAATGCTTCGGTTGCCAGGGTTTTATATTTCTAAAGTATTTGTAAAAATAAATTGATCTTTTAGCTCTTAATCAAGGAAGTTATTAATGTTTTTAAATTTGAAACAGCTTTATAAAAAGTATTTTATAGGTATATGTTGCTCATTATTAAATGTGTCAAGTAAATGTTTGTTCTGATCACTCAGTTCCACATATTCTTGGAACAGATTTGATAGAACTTTTTTAAATGCAGAACTCTATGAATTGCTTATTCCCTCCAACTATAATAGCAACACTGAAATTTTGCTTACAAAGCTCAAAAATTTTGCTTAGCTCTTTCCTTCTGTTTTTGTAGACAAAGTTATCAGATTAACATGTTAGAGTTGATGCTGGAAAGGTCCAGTTCATAAAAACACCAGATTTTTACTCTCTCCACATGCTCTTTGATTCCCAGTAGTGTGAAATTATCTTTGTACATCTTCGGGAAGTCTTTGATGTTTTCAAAGCCTCTGGAAACTCTGGACATTTGTGATCAAAATGTTACTGGTTGGATGCTTTTTAGAAATTCTCTGCAGGTCATATTTAGACAGTTTAAGCTCCACCTGAGGTATTATCTCCCATTCACTGGCTTGATCCTGTTCCCCTCTAAGTGCCATATGTGATCCCTTCAAAAGCTTTCAAGGTTGCTGTCTCCCTTACTGACTTACCACCAGGAATTAGGTGAAATGTAAGCCATTTCACCACCATGAAAAAAGTTATTTGGTATTCTAATGTGGCCTTTGAATTACAGGTACATCTGATATATATTTTTATCTGTATGTACCCCCACCCCGTCTTTTCCATATATTGTGGACATTTAGCTACGAATTTGAAGAACATTTTGACACGTTAGATTTTAAAATGGATAGGTTTAAGTGTACTTCAATGAAAAGTATTTTTGTGAAACTGCATTGCATTTTAACAGTGACACAGCTGTTCTGTGAAGCATAAGTTTAGTAATTATAACAAACTATAGAAAGTCTGCATTTTAAAGAAATTCAGTGTTCCTTACATAGCCAAAGGAACACATGTGTTCAAGCATACATGGATCTTGGAGGCTGCATATAAATTTTCTTAAAGTGATTAAAATAATTATTGCTGATTCTTCAGCTTTTACTTTCTCAGAGTTCTCTTGAATGATGTGTAGCTTGTGGTTTAATAACTACTCTCCATCTAACAGATGGTGCACAAGCAACAGTAATGAGCAGGTAATATGTTGCAGGCAATGTCATATGCTGCTTACACTTGGAACCACATTGTGCAGTTCAGCACTGGGCAGAGAGCTTGTTATCTCTGTCTACACAGCACTGCTGGTGACACTGAGAGACTAGACTGAGTTACAGAACCAGCAGATGAAAATTAACCCAGGGGTAACCACTCACCCCTGCTTCAAATTCCAGAGTTACCAGCAGGACTAAGGAAGTGATTGTCCCCCTGTACTCTGGTGCAATGGTGAGGCCACACCTCAAGTGCTGTGTTCAGTTTTGAGCCCCTCACTGCAAGAAGGATGTTGAGGTGCTGGAGTGAGTCCAAAGAAGGGCAACAAGGCTGGTGAAGGGTCTAAAGCACCAGTCTTATGAGGAGTGGCTGAGGGAACTGGGGTTGTTTAGCCTGGAGGAAAGGAGGCTGAGGGGAGACCTCATTGCTCTCTGCAACTACCTGAAAGGAGGGTGTAGCGAGGTGGGTGTTGGTCTCTTCTCGCAAGTAACAAGGGATAGAACAAGAGGAAATGGGCTCAGATGGTGCCAGGGGAGGTTTAGATTGGATATTAGGAAAAATTTCTTCACTGGAAGAGTTGTCATGCACTGGAACAGACTGCCCAGTGAAGTAGTGGAGTCATCATCCCTGGAGGTATTTAAAAGACGAGTAGATGTGGTGCTTAGGGACATGGTTTACTGGTGGACTTGGCAGTGTTAGGTTTATAGTTGGACTCGATGATCTATTCCAACCAAAATGATTCTATGATTTTAAGGTATTTCAGCATGGTGTAGTATTGTATAGGATGCATACATCCTGAATGAAAAAAGAAAGCACATGCAATAGAAGACAGCATCAGCACAGCACAACTGTCTGCATTTCTTTTGGTTATTAGCTGTGCTACAGAATTTCATAGTCAGATTGGTGTTTGCTGCTTGGGTTCATGGTCTATTTCTTTTCTGAAGGGCAAAATATCTTTTCTCACACTGAAGATGTTGGTGATAAATAATGATGGTAATTACTTCTTAAGTGTTGGAGAGTGTTCTCATTCGCTTGGAGCTCAAAAGGACCTACTTTGGCTTAGATAATGCACACAGCTATAAGACAGATGGTTCCTATCCCCCAAAATTAAAAATTGTAAAGTCCTTGAATCTGTGTACCATTCTGAAATACCAGAAACTAGAATGACCATATTTTGTGTGCCTCCACTGCAGAAAGCTTTGTGAATGCATGTAAAATTGTGAGCAAGTGTCGGAGTGAGAATTCATTGTGTTGAGAGAAGCTAAAGGAGAATATGTATTAGACCATAATTCAGGCCATGAGAAAGACACCATCTTTGGGTACCTACTTCTTCACATTGTTGTCCAAAGAGGCTTAATGTCCATGGGGCCACTGGTTCTGTAGAAGAGTAGAAGAGGTCAAATTAATTTACCACTTAGTAAGACAAAAAAGAGATATCATAATTATTTTGACTAAATAAAATCTCATTCTCTAAGTGAATGGAGGGAGAGTGAAGAACTCCTAGTGGAACAGAGAGGTGGAAAGTAGCTGTGCTAGAATCAAAACTCTTGACTAACATTATGCATTAGGGGAGACAGGATGTGTTGTGAGGAAGGAGATAGTAGGAAGGAGGATGATTGCTGGCATTTAAATAAAGCTACTTGACTTTTATCAGATGGGGGAAATGATTACTTGGCACTTATATTAATTGCTGAAGAGACATAGGAGACTTTAATTTTGAGCCTAAGGATGATGGGATACCTTATCAAGGGTGCAGAATTACTTTCACATGGTCTAAAAAACTTAAATCTGAGAAAGAACATTTTTTTCTTTGTGAATCTTAGACTGGAGCAGAACTTCACTGGAAGCAATTTGGTGTAGACTGCTAACCTTGACTGTTAAAGACTAAAATTGCTTCCCAAACTCGCCTTATCTGGCAAACCTCCCTGTGGCTGCTGACCTTTATCCCAAGAATTATGTCTGTGTTATCCTCTCTGGGAGGAATCCAAAGGTGGAGGCGGTTTGCTCCCTCGCAGTTCCCTTCCTCACCTGCATTTCTTCAGCTCACCTGGAACCCACTGGTATTTGCTGGGCAGCATATTCCAGATCCGGCAACTTCATTCAGCCAAAGTTTTTTTCATGACAATGCATCAAAGAATGAGATAAACATGGAAAACTGCATATAGAGTTCAGAATACCTTACATTCTCAGTAATCAAAACTTCGTTTCTCTATCTAACTTCTCTTCAACTTTCTGAGAAACAGCATATACTTCAGGACTTGACATACATATATTGTATCATTTGCAACACCTATGTGGCAAGAGCAGATGAAAAATATGAAAGTTTAGTCAGGTTGCCTGGAGTTAAACCCAGTGGCTCAAACTGAGACATGAGTCAGAAGCAGATTCTTGAGGCAGATAATGGAACAGGATAAAAGCTGATCACTGCCAGCTAGAGTGACATGGTCTGGCTGGTTTACTTATTGTGATGAGAAAGGCAAATGGTTAAAATTTTAGTAATAACTGAATTTTGAAAGCATCTTTCCCTAGACTTTTTTTTTTCCCAGAGAAATACAAAGTTCAGTAAGCAATATATCAGATCTTACTGCAATTTCCCAATGGACATTTATGAATAGAACTGGGAGGAAAATGTTTTTCCATCACAGGAAGCTCCCATTCTCAATAGGGATTAAATATTCAAAACGTCAAAAAATGTTCATGATTCAGCAGTCTAAACATGTTCATTAAATATAAATCAACACTTTTGTTTTGATTTTCATTACTTTGTAAAAGAATTCATGTATAATTTCTCTTTCTTTTTTTTAATACGACCCAAAATAGTCTTAAAAAGAAAATGCTTTTTAAATTTAAAAAAAAATAATTTGGGGGG
>VZRW01011538.1:17902-77391 GCA_013398125.1 Aegotheles bennettii | reverse complement strand
CCTTAATGTGCTGGTCACTCATTTTTTGATGCAGCCCATGATACTGTTTGCTTTCTGTGCTGCAAGCACACACTGTCAGCTCATGTTGAGCTTCTCATCAGCCAACATCCCCAAGTCCTTCTCTTTGGGGCTATTTTCCATCCATTCTCCCTCTAGCCTGTATTTGTGCATGGGACTGCCCCAACTCAGGTGCAAGACCTTTCATTTGGCCTTGTTGAACTTCATGCGGTTTGCATGGGCCCACCTCTCAAGCCTGTCAAGGTCTCTCTGGATGACATCCCTTCCCTCCAGTGCGTTGACCACATCACACAACTTGGTGTCTGCAAACTTGCTGTAAGTGCACCCAATCCCACCGTCCATGTCATTGACAAAGATGTTAAAGAGAACCAGTCCAAGTACCAGTTCTTGAGGAATGCCACTTATCACCAATTTCCACTTGGACATTGAGCTGTTGACCACAACTGAGTGGTCCACCCATCAAATCCATGCTTCTCTAGTTTAGAGACATGGATGTTGTGCAGGACTGTATCAAATGCTTTGCAGAGGTCCAGATAGATGACATCAGTTGCTCTTCCCTTATCCACCAGCTGTGAAACTCCCTTCATAGAAGGCCCCCAAATTCGTCAGGCACAATTTGCCTCTGGTGAAGCCGTGTTGGTTGTCACCAATCACTTCCTTGTTTTCCATGTGCCTTTGCAGAGTTTCCAGGAGGATATGCTCCATGATCTTACCAAGCACAGAGGTGAGAGTGACTGGCCTGTAGTTGCCTGGCTCTTCTTTCTTTCCTTTTTTTAAGGTGGGGGTTATGTTTCCCCTCTTCCAGTCAGCGAGAACTTCACCGAATTGCCATGACTTCTCAAATATGATGGATAGTGGCTTAACAACTTCATCTGCCACTCCCCTTGAGACCTGAGAGTGTATGTCAAAATGTCAAACCACTTCTCCAGAGCATTTTATCAAAAAGACTGTCTTTATTTAAACATATTTAACTTAGAGAAATTGGCATTTTATAACAAAATACATCTACAATGTAAAATTTTCTATCAGGTTTAGGCACAGAGGTACCAAACACCACTGTCTTGTTAGATTAAAGTTATTCGTTGGAACATTACATTAAATCTGCCTTTATGCCAGTGGGTGCTCCTGTAAGTAAATGCAGAACACTGAATTTTCAGGATCCAGTGTGAAAATTGAATGCAAGAAGTAAGGATATTAAAATATAAGAAGGCTATAGGTCTGCATGAAATTACTTTGTTGCTCCTCTAAAAAAAAATCTAATTAGTTTTTCATAACCCTAATCTTTGAACTGCAACAGGTCATTTCACAATTCTAATTATTTTTGAAGCCCCTGTAATGAAAAATCCTTTCTCAACTATACAATCATATACTTTGTTACACAAAAAACATTGACATAATTTGAAAAACAAAAAAAGCTCCTTATTTTATTCCCAACAAACTAGGCATATTGTATAGTTTGACATCAGTTCTATGGAATCTTTATTGAAAAAACAGGCTTGCATCAGTCCATCTTCATCTTGTTACTTTGAATGAAACTACAATGCTTTGCTAACCTGATCCCTGGCTGCTCAGACAACTTCTTTGTATTCCTCTCAGGCTACCTGTCCTTGCTTCCACCCTCTGTAGGCTTCCTTTTTACATCTAAGTGTGTCCAGGAGTTCCTTGTTCATCCACATATAAATATAATTTCAGTTGGACACAAAGACTGGGGAGGAAAGGATTCAACTAACATGGGCATCATGTCTCTCCCAATGGAGACCTCAGGGAGGTGATGACACTGCTCTTTGAGAGAGGAAGAAGATAGGCACTGTCAAGCCAACCCAAACAGACATGGGAAGGGTGAGCATAGTTGCAGGGGAAAGAGGCAGATAATAGCAACTTTTGTCATATAACAATTATAAGGATATAAGTTACGACATTTTCTGTATAATTTTGTCTGAACACATAGCACCAGAACTGGACTAATGATTTGGCTAACTGCACGTCTAAAATGCTGATGAGACAAACAAAGAATTCTTAGTTCCACATGTACAGTATGTTCCTTTTTGCTTAGAACAAGATGTTGGATGTGTATTGCCAGTTGTTTGATCCAGATACTTTTTGTTTCATTTTGCTAGTCAGTGTTTTCTCAAAGTTTTAGTTTGGCCTGAAAGATCAGGAACAAATAATGGAAGCTTATTTCTTTTTTTTTTTTTTTTTGTTATGTTCAGTGACCACAGTTTTCTTTATAAATATCTAGCTAATAGATTACTGAGATGGCTAAATTTAGAGAAGGCAGTATTTTATAGTCAGTCTACTTCTGAATTTTCTAGTGAAATAAAATTCTGTAATAATTTCTTACATATCTATTGATTGTCTAGAACTACATTATACCTGTGAATATAAAGGTACAACTCCAGATGTACAGGAAAAATTTTGAATGCCTTAGACTGTTTTCTTAACGCATTGGATTTATATGATAAAATATGTCTCCCCAAACCCAATTAGTCTTTTAATTTCTCTGTAGTTACTTTAATTGAACAAGATTAAAAGCAAGCCAAAGGAAATAACAACAGGGACAATCAAGTTAGCGTGACAAGGCAGTCTTGTTTACAAACCATAGCCAGCATCAATTAATTTCTGGCTTCAGTTCCTGACCTCCACTTCAAAAACAATTATTTGCAAATGACAAATCTTCTGAACTCTGAGGACCTGGCATGTTATGGATCTTGTAAGTATAATAACCATATATTTACTAGTTCTAAAAGCTTCATTTGGCACCTCCAAAGGCGCAGGCAGATTTAGCAGCCAGATGTCTGTTTATTGAACATATATGCAAATAATATTTGTAAGCAGTAAGTTGGGATTCTAAAATGGTGCCTATAGTAAAAAAGGCAAAAATATAAATTAGACTTGCATATACTTTATTGCTTCAAGAACATCAGAATCAAAGCTATTGTCTCTAGATAAGAGTATTTTTTCCTTTTGCTTCTACAAATAATAGACTGATGATCCATAAATTGCCTTCTGTGCTGGAAACCCAAAAGGCTCTCAGACTGCAATAGCAAAACATGTTTGATTATCCCGTTGTTCTTTTCAAATACACTGATTTTTTTCCCAAAGCAATCAAATGTTTTCAACTTTCTGAACATTTGCAATCATTATTATTTTTTGTGGTTTATTCCTCAGAAGATTTAATTCCACCCCTAATTATAAAAAGTAACCCTTCTTATGAGCAGTACCTTAATCTGTTCGCTGTGCCAATAAAAACTGAAAGATATGGAGAAAAAGATATATATTAATACATATAAGAATAACAGATGCCATATCTTTACCATAACAAATATGTGGCATGTTTTGTTAAGTAAAGATAAGCTAAAATAAATCTCCTGTGGTCCAAATTATTATTTTTGAAGTGACCAAAATCAGTCATTGCCATTCACTCCCTTTGCTCTAGAAAATCTCCTCTGGGAGCTATTGTTTATCTCCTTATTTAAATTCCAGTTAGTGTTTATCAGAAACAAAACTCATACATATTCTTTCTAGCATTGACAATGTTTGCTAGCAAACACAAAAAGCCTACAGTTTATTACATACATTTTGATTTATAAGTAAAGTCTCATTTGGTTAACAGCTTTATTTATCTTATTGGTATCCCAAGGAAATCAGCGGTTGGCAAGAGTTTGAAATTAAAATGCAGTCAAAATGAAGTACCTTCAGAACAAATAAATTACCTATTAGCATTGAAATAATCTCGTTGCTGAATGTCTTTGAAATATTTAAATATAGAATTAACAACAACTTTATATTACATAAGACCTGTGTAACATTCATCACTGTCGTGCCTAATAGCTTTTTGAAAACACTTAATGTAAGCCATGGTTCACTGTTTGTTTTAATGGTATATTGAAAAAGAGTCAGACATTTTTCTGTTTGTGACTATGTTTGTTGCATCCTGTTCCTATTGTGTTAGTTTCATTCAACGGGCTTTTGGTTCTGTGTTATAAAGGCCTGGAGGTTTCCTTCTCTCATTCCCCTCTTCTTTGATGAGTATTTTGGCTTCTGGAAGTGTTTTTTTTCCTTCCTCAGAAACAAAGGTGATAGACTATGGCCAGAGATGGGATGTTGGTCAGATGTTCTAGCCCTCCACATGGTAAGACATTCTGACATCAGAGGAGACACAGATTCCTTCAGCTGTGTCCAGGCTGGGAGTAAGTAAGCCTATGAATGGAGATAAGCAGCGGACTAACATGTTCAAAGAAAACTGTGTTGTTAAACTCATGGGATGATGGATGTTAAACTGGCTGTAGATTTTAGAGATTTTATTCCTAGAAATAAGTTATATAATTATGATCTCTCTGATCTCCAACAATGCAAAATAGATTTAGGAAGTCATAAACAACCAGAAGAGCCATGGTTCATAAGGCTGTCACAGAAATGTGTTTGAACTGCAACTGACTTTCTCAGAACATTCTCAGGAACTGCCATTTTCACTTTCCAAATGACTTTTACTATAAAAGGATGATCTTTGGATAACCTTGTAGAATGCACAAACTGAGGAAAACCAGCTCCAAACTAGGAAAGCACAGGACTTTTGGCAGATAATGACACTGTACTATTTGTTTGGATGAAAGTAGAAAGTGAATACCAAATCAGGAACGCAGATAACATTGTGGTGACAATAATAGTTTAAAACTATGGAGAGATGGATTTAACTCATAGCTCTGCTTTCTTGCTAATTTTATGACAGTTATTTCATCCCTCTTTGTTCTGGTGTACACACATGGATGAGATATATCATTCCCCCTAACTCTTATCTGTCTTCTGTTTAGAATATGACTTCTGACAGGAAGAACTTGAATGAACAATGCATATGTAATCCCACTGTGAAATTTCTAGACAAACTCTTTGCTGACTCCAGTTCATAGTTCTGCAATCCAAGAACAGTCATGACCAGTCACAATGAAAACCTGAGGATACTCAATGCAAAGAAAAGGAAAAATGGCATTGAAATAATGGGTGATAAACAGAATCCTTTCGAATGACATTGCATAACAGACAGATAGACAAGATAAAACTCTGACTTGTTTTAATAGCAGCTAAACAGTCTGTGAGTGGTGAATTCATTGACTAATGCTATCATCAGAGCTACTGGATCACCTAAGTCTGTATAATATATTAAAGCAGAGATACTGATAAATGTGAGGGAGTGAGTAGTGCTACCTTTTAATCCCTCCATTTCATCAACACCCATCATAGTTAGATAGCTACTAAGCATTCTGGACATAAATTGACTTTCCCCCTTTTTCAATCAGCATTGAAATGTTATATTACTCAAGTTGTTAGCTTCCCCCCATGATGTCCACGTATTGATGGGCCCTGATCCTAGCAATGTACATTGCTTTAAACCTTAAGTCTTCCTTTCAACTATTACTGAGTTACTACCAGCAGTCACCCACAAATTTAAAGTTCATTAATTTCATTCTTTCATAATCACTCACATTCAGCCTAGTATTTTTGTTTTTATCTTCCCTGATTGGTATGTCAGCTGCATACAGATATAAAGCTATACAACCAGTTAGTTGTTGATAATAGACAGCATCTATATAGAGAACACCGTGTTTTGCAGGTAAAAGAAAGGGTAGGTATCTGCCCCAGGAGCTCAAAGCCCAGAGATGTTACAGGGAGACTTTTCTTTGTCTTCAGTGGTGAGGTCCCAAGTAATCTATATCTGTAAAATTAATAAGCCAGTTACTCAATTGTACTATCAAAAATAAAAAAGAACTGGTGCATTTGAGCTCTTTTATTTTTAGCTTGATGCAAAGCTGTATTAGATATAATCCCATTTTTCAGTGTGAACGAAATCCTGTGCTATCTGAAAAGCTAGAGCTGCTGTCTCAGATTTATGAAGCTTAAATTGTTTAGCTTGACAGATGCTGTTTGGGATCAAAAGACATTGATGTAAACAGTGTTGTATCTTCAAGGTCAGGACAACTCTAGGGAAGAAGTCGTCTTGGTGTGTTGTAGGATAGAAAGAAGAGGCATGTTAAATGTGTAACTAGCTATAAACATCTGAAACAGTATGATAGTTTTCATTAGCATGAGCCCCAGGACATAAGAGAAGTCCAGTCAGGCAAGTGCAGGGTATTCTGCTGCTCACTCGTAAGATCACTCATAATATTGCTATATGATGAGCTCTTATTTTTAGTAAATCCTTAGCTTAATTGCTATTCTTTTATCTCACAGCTTCTGCAGAATGTCACAAGACACTTTATGTATTTCCAAGGCCACCTTATTTTGCAATATAAAACCACTACAGACTTTAAACAATTCTCTTCAATATTTTGTTCCAATCTGAAAAAAACCCATACTAATTTCTGGAGAGACCTTAGTGTTGGATCAATTGTGTAGAGTTTCTTTCCATTGTGAACACTGTTATTGTAAGAAGACTTTTGAGTCTCCCAGTCTTTGAAAATGTAATTCCAAGGGAGCACAGAAACATTGAAGAGGACTTTGTGGCAAGTCTATGCTCCTTTGTACAGCTTTGAAAGGTGTTTAACCCCCAAACTAATTACCATCTAATAAAGGTACAAGTGATCTCCAGAACTGAGTGACGACTGCTTGCTGATTACTAGTCATTTTAGCCACACAGTCAAGTTAAACATTCTTGCTAGTATTTCCTTTATAAATAGTATCTCTTCAAGTCTTTCCCCTTGGTTGTTTTGCTAATAGTTAACCTTTCCTTTTCCTTTCTTTCTGTGGTTTTTGTTTTGTGGGGTTTTTTTGTTTTGTGGGGTTTTTTTGTTTGTTTGGGTTTTTTTGTTTGTCTGGGTTTTTTTGTTTGTCTGTTTTTAACCCTAAGAGAATTTTAACTATGTGGAAGAGTAGAATGTCAATTCTTCTTCCATTTCTGGATTTCATTGCTGTTTCTGGCACAGAACCTAGCTGGCACAAAGATACCAGTCATTACCTGACAGGTGAACGTTATGGCAGGTATATGTATTTCTAACCAACTCATACTTTTATTGAATTCTATTGTTGCAGAAGAAGGAAGGGAACAAATGAAGGCCACCTTTATAGGTTTCTTAAAGGTCTTTACATTCAAACATTTTATTAGGTAGGCATCCCACTCTCTGACCCATATAGAAAAAATTGGAAATTGTCATAAATGTTCATATTCAACCAAATGGAAGTACCATTATTAGAACAAAAGCACTGAATGCAGTCAGTCCAGCTGCATTACATCTAAGAAATCTTTCCTGGTTATGAAATATTTAGTTCCAAACCAGAGATTTCTTCTCTATTTCAAACAAGTTAATAACTGTGAAGACATTTTACAGACTATCAGACAAGTGTCTAGTAGTTTCTAGTAATGTGGTTTTTTCCACATGTGTGAAACAGGCTAGCTTTTCCCATCTCTAGCATTGTAATTAAATCTGCTACAATATGTTGCAGAAACAAGAAATTTGACATTTCCAGAAAACTGCTGGCAGCAATTTTTAATATGTTGCAGAACAGTGAAGTCACAGAAATGGCATTTCTATGAATGTCACAGTCTTGTTGGTGGAGCTAAGGACGCTATAGTCAATAAATGAATTAATGGCATTTATATTGAATACTACCCAGACTCGGTGCTACAGGTATTGCAGTGAATGAAGTGGTATTACACAGTTTCATAATCTCATAAATCTTCTGGGATTGATGCTCAGAATTTGTATTCTGCTGGTGAGGATGTAGTGTTGGATAGCTGGAGACCTAAGCAGAAACTTAAAAAGTATCAAAACACTTAAATGATGTTTTGTATGTAAATTTTATTACCTACATCAGCACTAAATACAGAAAATAAACATTAACTGCATTCAGAATGTTCCCAGATGCAGTAATATTTCTTTCATTTCTAACTGTAAAGAAAGCCTCTACAGTTATTGCTTAATTAGGAAGTCCTCCAAAAGCCATTTTTTTCCATCATTGTAAGTACAAGTTAAAACACTGGCTTTTATGATAAATAACGAGTATACTCTTCAGGTAAAGGGGGAGCCCAAATTTCCTATTGCTATAAACTGACAACTCAATGATTAACCATGAAGAAGATTCTAATTAACCTAATTAATGCCACACTCAGTACCATACTCTCTGTATTAATCAATTGGGTATTAAATTTCATTTGCTGTACTTGTCCTAATAATATCAGTTTTCAGAGGACCAAAGATTATTATTTTTTTTTCTGAATTCAAAACTGCACTATAGAAGAGGTCAAGGGAAAGTCAGACATTTTGTTCTTCACGGTAAGGTCATCTGAAGAAGGAAGAAGAGTCTGTTTGAAATTTGTAAGTGAAACACATTTATTATTTTTTTTTTGTTCTAACACAATCTGCAAGGAAACGAAGTTTCTAATTATTGGTTTGAGTTTTCTGCTGACTCATGGATACATTTTATTTGGTTGATAGTGTCCATAGTTTCAAAGTCTTTTGTGCAACTTTAAATAATATTAATGTTCTTACCTTGATTCCTAAAGAATCAGACTTACATGGTCACTGTCTGGTTGGTCTTAGCTCCTAAACAGTGAACTCACTGACCATTTCAGATGGATTTGAGTCAAAATCAGAGGAACCTAGTTGTCTTTAAGACTTACAGGTGTCTTCTGGTAGAGAAATGAGACCCTGTACCAGACCTCACAAAGGGCAAGGCTGCTGAATGAGTATATGCATTACTAAACAGGTGTGAACCCATGTGGGAAAATAAGGTGAATGCTTTAAACGGGAAAAACAATATTTTATCAGAACTTCCAATCAACCCTAAGATTCAAATGCACAGAAAAAAACTGCTTAGTAGATTTGGAGCTCTCATTACTGCTTTTTGAAGATTTTTTCCCTTGATTCTCTTAGAATAAAAGTTGCGACAGTGGAGCTTCATGCTATAGCAGATGGTGGGCTGCATAACAAAATACATAGATGTGGAACCTCAGGTCCCATGGAACACTAGTCATGTTCTCCTATAATTTCTCCTGAAGTAACAAATCTATTTAATCCCCTATTGGGTGTCCCTTCATGCTCGACCCTCTACAGGTTATGGAAGGGGGAGGATAAGATTCAGAGCAGGTGACAGGCTTTGGAGTTCAAGAGTTTGGTTGGTCATGCGGTGATAAATAAGTGCTAGGACAGAGAAGGCTCCTTCCAGAGGATTTTCCTTCTTCTGCAGCACATGGAAAGGGTTACATGAGGGACCATGAAACATATTTCGATGACTGGATAGCTCTACAGATCCCCTGCAGGTCAAGATTATTTTTTTGCCTTTCCTATGTGGACCTACTAAAGCATTGCACAGAGAATTTACACAAAAATGATCCTTCAAGGAGAGATATCTTTATGATTTATTATCTCAGTTTGATTTCTAATGGGTAGCCAAAATAATGGAAATTCCACTGCAATCACAACTTTTCCTGGAAAAGAATTAATAGTGGAGCTAATGTAACTTGTTTCATGGCCTAATGTTCATTGAGAAAATCTGAAAAATGAATACATATAATTATCCATACCTTGTAAACACCACTTAGAAGCTTCAAAATATTAATATGAATGTGAATCATCACTTTTTCTTGGTAATATAAAATGTATCTGAAGTTCATGCCAGGAATTTCATGTTACTAAGGGTTTTATCACCTGAAATGCAGAATTCAAGGCTATTCATTTCCTGAAAGATACTGCAGTAAATGTCATTATTAGCTGGAACCTGAAGTGTCAGGGATTAATAACAAAGCCATTATTCTGCTAAACAAGAACAGCAGCAGTGCAACAGATTAAGAAGTGACTGGAAATAAAAACAATGAGGAAAGTGCAGCTCTAATAATTCTTAGTTATCAAGAAAAAACAGCGTGATGATTCTTTAGAAGCAAAGAAACAATACTGTTATGGATTCAAGCACGTTGTGGTATTCATGTGACACGGTAAACTCTCCAAATTCTCTGTGCTGGCCAAATACAAGTTGAAGATAATGTTATAGTTTAGCTGAAATTGCATGAAAAGACTTCATAGAAACACAGCAGTGTCACACTAATTTAGTACTTTGGAGCATCAAAGCACTCTGTAAACATTAACTGAATGTTAATGGTAGTTCCTTGAATGTGTGAGACAGAAAATTAGATCTCCCTCCCTTGTGGGTGCATTAGAGTTTCAATATTTCTCGTCACATACAAGAGCAAATGCTTTTGTATTAGTCATTCAGATTAGATGAGGAAACTCTGCATCCATCTTACCATGCTGTGTGAAATATCATTTGGATAGAACAGAGCATGTGATGCGAGAGCAGCTTTGAAATAAATAAAAAAAATTAATGACCTAATTTACACAAGCAGACTTTTTTTTTCAATATTTAGTATTTCAACATGTACAATTTACATATGTTGATTCTTTTTATATCTGTCATCTGGTTCAGTTATGATGTCTTCAGATCCCTGGTGATATGAGAAGAGTCTGCACAGAGGGAGAAGGCTTGGCGCTTACCGCTACTGAAAAAGGTTTGAAAAGTACATCTGCAACCCAGTCTACATAACTGAGTACTTGATGTGAAGCAAACTGAAGCACTGTTCACCTAAAAGCCTCCTAAAGCAAACACCCTACCTGATCAATAGGTTGAGAAGGATCTCTCGAATATGTGCAGAGGGAAAATACCACTCACCTATTTTAGGCATCTGCTCTTGTCATGCAGTCTATAGGGAACAGTATTTGTGTAGTGATGGGGAGTGTCTTTGGCATAATAGTCTAAGATCAGAGCACTCATTCAGAAGGTGAAAGACACAGAGTTTTCGTTTCAGCTCCCAGACACTTTTTGTCTTCATACACTGAGAGTGTGATATAAAATGTATGAAGCTTAGAGGGAGTTGCACTTGGAGATTAGTTCCCTCCCAGCCTCCCACATTTGTGGCCTAAACTCTACATGGTTTCCTCTTCTCTCTTTCTGGTAGCTTATTTTTTTTCTTCCTCACTGCACAATACTACGGGTTTACCAGGAAGATGGCAATGTCCTTCCCTGGATATCACATAAGTGATATGCAGAAGTGCAGACTAACTGCACAGAACGTGAAGCAGGACCAGCATGTCTGGGACATACTAAGCCTACTGCATGTCTGCTGTGTGTTGTGACTGTGGCTATTTGTGTGGGTCTTCTTGAGACCAGGTATCCTGGGTGGAGTTGCAGTTGCTGCTCCTCCTTTGAGCTTATTGTTGCCTAGAAATCACAGGCAATGTACCACACTTTACAATGTTAACAAGAAGTTAAGGTCCTTAAGCAACTTGGTAGTTGCCTAAGGACCTTAGTTCTTGGTTAGGTCTAGTTTTCGCTTCTCTCCTCCAGATGGGACAATGCACTTTTCTCCTCCATATATAGCAATCTGAATTAAGTGCCAGATCTCTTTGCTTTCAGTGAGAAACAAATTGAGACCTACATTTGTCCCTATTTGTTATCTATATGGCAATGATATCAACCACCAAGATCATGCCTGTTTATTCGCCAGGCTGTGCTGAAATCACTGAGGCTACCTGCTCCTCACACAGATATTCCAAATCCCTCTTGAGTAATTGAAGTTGAGTCAAAACTTTTTGTTGTGAGGTGAGAGCAGTGAGGATTTTCACTATGCAATGTGGAAGCACTCTTGCAGCTAATCTTTTGAGAAGATTCAAAGATTCAGAGCCTCTCTCAAATGCAGCAGTAGCCTACAAAATCTAAAAGGAGATGAATATACTCAGAAACTGTGTGGAATTTATGCATAGTAGGACCAGAGTAATAACTTAATCCCTTTCTTGTTAAGAAGAGGATTCCCACATTTGATCTGTCTTCTGTGTTAACCTAAATTTCCATCCTTTCATTGTTGCTTTCATCCCTCAGGGGAATACAGCTCCTGGGTAATAACAAGGTGAAAGAGTAACACAACAGCAAAAATTGGTCTTTCAGTGCATCACAGGACCCCTTTCTAAGATACATTTCCATTTTGTCATAGTTAGGTCTAGCAAAAGAAATTAACCTTTTCCAGGTCCGTTTTTTTTTCTTAATATGATAATGAATAAGATGACATATGTTTTTAGTTTTTACAAACTACTTACCTTGTCAGTAGATTCACACATCCTAAAATTTGTTTAGAATGAGTGTTCAGCGTGCCCATAATGTCACCTTGTGAGTTACAGCCTAGGACAAGCTATGTGACATCAGGTCTTTGTTTCAGAAATGAATAGGCCTAAGAATCTGAATCCTCATTTATCCTGGGAGAAGGGAGAAAGCAGCTCTGTGACATGAAAAGAGCCTAAAGCAGGTCAAAAATCAGGGAAAAAATGGTAAAGACTTTAAGGCTCAAGCAGTGTCTCCTGCATCCACTACCAAACTTACAGCTACCAATCCAGCTCCAGTTCAGCTACCTTTAACTTATTCCTCTTACCTCAAATCATGCAACAAAGCAAGTAAAATCTTAGTCTGAGCAGTAGTTTTAACAACAGGATGTGATGGTGCAGTATGATATGAGCTGCATTCAAACATTGTATAAGTAGATGAATCTGAAAATACGGCTGTCTACTTCTGTCTATTTGTCTTGTGATGGTTACAGTTCCCTTTTTGTGACTCCAGAAAAGAAAGGAAACTACCTTCAGTAGCAAGTAGAAGTCTAACTGAATTCTTTAATGAGAAATTTTGTGTGCTTTTTTCATGAGTTTTAAAACACTGAGATGTACAAATCACTGTACATTTCCATTTTGGCTGTGCGAGTCAGTGGTCATACAAGCCAGACTCGTTCAGTCCTACGAAAGGATCAACAAGAGAATTCAGCTGTTCCAGGAATAGATGATTAAATGAACATTCATCTTGTTCCCATGTATTAGTATGATATACATTGATTTGCTGCCAGCCAAGAGGATGATCTGAGCAGAGAGATGTCATATAAACTGAGGGATAGGGAAGAAAGACCCGAATTGATGGTGATGTATTCAAAGGAGAAAGGGTTCACCCAAATTTCAAGATGTTACTTGGGCAGAAACTGCAGATGCACCTCTTCAGAGAATCCTGTCAACCTGGGGTGGGGCGGATCAGAAGGAAACAGGATAGGAAGGTGGAGGAAGAGGGGAAAGGGGAAGAAAGGAGGGATGTGAAAGCTGAGAACCTGCCTAAAGGTAAGGATTCACAATGTTACAATTTTACAAAAATGCAGCATTTTCTAGTATTTGATGGTGAACTTCATAGAATCTGCTATAAATGTTTCAACATTCTGCAATTCTGTTTTTGTTAATGATGTAATTTAAGTAGCAGAGAAAACATCTCACTTGACATTTACGTCAAGTGCATTTTCTGTTCAACAGTCTGCTAATAAGTGCAGGACACTTTGCAATACAGCCACATCACTAGGAATTATTGTTATAGAAACAGCCAAATGTGAAGTTTAAACTGATAGTCTTGGTAAAACCTCTAAATTTAAATAATATTTGAGCATGATTTGAAACTCTCAAGGTTGGCTCAAATCAGATTTTCAGCTTTAATTAGTTACATGTGTTTGCAGATTAAACTTCTTCGTGTGAAAGATTATTTTCAGCATGTCTTACATTTCCCTCTGCAAAGAATGTGAAAGAGCAAAAGTACTGTTTCTACACAGCATTGAACTTATACTTTATGTTAACAACAGCTGTGAAAGAGCCATCCTTAGATCTGCTGAATGGTACACTTACTGGTTTGCAATCCACTGTAGTTCAGAGAAATTAGCTCTCTTTTAATTTAAAGCTTCATTCTCTCTACTTTAAAGCCTCACATCTGGCACTGGATTTGGTCTTTTGACTTTCACAGTAGAGATGGCAGTTCTTGAATGGATTTCTAGAGGTTTCCCTGTTATTCCTTTGGGGTGAGAGGGAAAAGCTGGCAGCCATCAACAACAAGGTGCTTGACAAACATGTGTTTATTTGACACTTGATACTGAGGACCTGACTTCACAAGCGTCCTGAATGAAATTATTGAAAACAGCCCTGAAGAGAAGGCCTTCGGGTTGTTGTTTGATGAGAAGTTCAACATGAGCTGACAACATGTGCTTGCAGCACAGAAAGCAAACAGTATCCTGGACTTCATCAAAAGAATTGTGACCAGCAGGTCGAGATAATTTTCCCCCAATACTCCGCTCTCATGAGACCCCACCTGCAGTACTGTGTCCAGTTATGGAGTCCCCAACAGAAGAAGCACATGGAGCTGTTGCAGCAATTCCAGAGGAGGGATGGGAAGATGATCAGGGGGCTGGAGCACCTCTCCTATGAAGGCAGGCTGAGAGAATTGGGGTTGTTCAGCCTGGAGGAAGCACTGGGAAGACCTAGCAGCCTTCCAGTCCCTGAAGGGGCTACAGGAAAGCTGGAGAGGGACTTTATATGAGGTCATGTAGTGATAGGACAAGAGGGGATGGGTTCAAACTAAAGGAAAGTAGATTTAGACTAGATATTAAAAAGAAATTCTTTCCTGTGAGGGTGGTGAGACACTGGAACAGGTGGCCCAGAGAAGCTGTGGCTGCCCCCTACCTGACATTGTTGAAGGCCATGTTTGATGGGGCTTTGAACAACCTGGTCTGGTGGAAGTTGTCCCTGTCCATAGCAAGCAGGTTGGAACTAGATGATCTTTAAGGTCCATTCCAACCCAAACCATTCTACGATTCTATGATTCTATTGACACTGCACCTGCAGCTGCGATCTTTAAACACACTAGGTAGCATGAGGAAAGCATCTTTTAGATATTTTAGGGGGATTTTCTGAGTTACTGATGACATTCTCTCATGTCCTGTCTCCTATTCTTATTTATACTTGTTGGAAACATCCTACTAATAAATTAATATCATCAATATGATATCTCATTAAGGATGAGAAATGCAACATTTCTCTGACGACATACATATTCTTTCAAATTAGTCTGGGTATTTAATTACAAGGGCTTAAACAGAAAAGAGTGGGATTCAAACCCCCTCATTTAGACCTTTAATATTTTTTTCACCTATTTCTTTATTGTTTCATTTCTGTCTCTTGTTGTTATCATTTATTATTTCACTTACTATATTGCTTGATTTTATGAGGTGAGTTAGGGTTCCATTTATTGAAAAGATGTTGTACATAATAAAATACTCAAGCATCATGTCATTGCTTGATAGAACTTTTAAATTAAATAAGGTATAGGTAGTTAGTGAGCTAGTTAAGTGGTCTAGCTTCTTTACAAGGAAACACAGCAAGCCTGAAAGGAACTTCTCGTTTTAAAAATTAACAACCTGGCTTTCCTCAAGGGTGAAGTATCTTCAAGAGCACAAATCTACCATAAAATCCAATAACTCACTTCTCTGACACAATGTAGACAGAATTTTTAATGCAGATTTTTAATAATTTATGTGAGAAATTTTAGCCGTGGAAAACACAACATGATTTCAACTGTAGGAAGGAAACTTGGACAATCTTTAGCTTACTGTTCAAATAGGGGTGGCTCTTTATGAAGCCATTACAGCCACTTTACTTAGCAGTGTGTCCTGATTTGAGGACTAATATTTTCTCTGAGCTTCACAGAATCTCTTATCAATGGCAGAATCTTCCTGTCCCATACCATGTTTCTCTGATAGGTTGAGTATCTTGATGGGATGTAGGAGTCTTTTATTGTCTTTTTAACCATCACTGTTCTCCAAAGGCCTGTTCCTGTTCTCAAAAAAACAGGGTCCACTGCTTTTTGTAGCTAGGTAGTTGTATGGGAGATGCTATGGGATAATAAATATGCACTCACTTTACATTGCATTTGAAATGTATTACACAAATTTGTGTGGATGTGCTTCAAGACAGCTTGATTTTAGAAATTTGTTTTACATTTCTTTTCTCCTCCTCCTAAGTATTTACGCAAGCCACTTGTACTTGCCCTTTGTCATTACATCCAGCCTAGATGGACTTTACCTGTGCATGACATTATTGACTTCATTTCTGTCACCTGAAAACTGTGTTATTCTTTCAAACCATTTTTGCTAAACCTGACTTTACCAGCTGGTAGTTTTGAAGACTTTTGGAAATTTAAGTTAACTGAAAGAACTGAAGTGATGAAGTTAATTAATCAGTTTAAAAAGAGTTTAGATATAAAATGAAGGGCCTAGGAATAAGGACTGTAGGATCAGGACAGAACTCAGTGTTCCCATTAGTGCTCCCAGATTGCCAGCAGCCAGGGATCTCAGCAATAATATGTGGCAGTAGATGAAGGGAATAACATGATATTGCCAGGGTACTGAGCCTGCTACGCAAGACATAGTGCATCTAATGTGACTTTTGTAAGCTTAAGGCAATAGAGATCTGTTCTTATCTATTCTAGGAGTTAATTTAGCTCCTTCAGCAGCAACTCTGTATGTATGGCTGAATGAAAAGAGATGTTATATGTAAAAGATATACACTGCTCATTTTAACCATCTTCTTTCCACTCAGCTGTACTCACAGCATAGCCAAAACACAGCCTGTCTTAATCTTTTTGATAAACTGTTAATAGTTTCCTATTTAAATTCTCATTTATTTTCTTGACATCTCATGTATCTCATCTTCATGACGTGATTTCACTTACGACAGGGCTGCAATGTTCTGAATATGGTTCAACACAGTAGTGAGATGAACCAATTTTCTGAAATGCTGGTTTCTGTATATACCATTGCCTTCCACCTTACAGAGATAGAATGATTTATTTCATGCCAGCTCTAGTTATATTCTTCCTTTATACTCAGTATGACCTATTTTTTCCCTTTCTTGAAGTTCTCAAAACAGTAAAGTGCTTTGTATCTTCAGCTCACAAAGAAGTTAAGAATGGAGGAAGGGCTGGCTGCTTCTCTAGGCAACGTTACAGCAGATCCAAATCCAAGTAAAAATGTTGCTGTGACAATGTTCCTCTACCCGCTACTTCTCTTTTGCATTCCTTACTGTGTGGGGACCCGAGTATAAAGTTGAAATTGCAGATAGCTAATTTATCTGCAGGGGCATCCTTACTCACAGGAAATTCTCAGCTGGAGAAAATGTGTGGTACAAATAAAGTACCAAAGGAAAAGGCAACATAAACTAGAACTCTCTTGTAGAGTTAATGTGAGATTCAGATGTGTGTAAGGTACTTGGACTACCATAATTCCGGGGGAAGAGAGGTCCTTAGTCTGGTTTATATGACCTTCACTGTATAGCAGAATTTCATTCAGCTGCATTGGCAGTAAGCCTACAAACCAGTAAAGAAAAAAAAAGACCTAGGTGATGCAAAATGTTTACATTGTCTAGATAAACTACTGTACCTCACTGATAAAACTCTATCTACTGTGCAATGAGTGTGAAAAAATAAAAATCGTATTGAAGTTATTGTTATCAGCAATGGGGCTGATTGCCAGACTCTCAAGTCCAGTCCTAAAATCTCTGCTTTTTAGGCATCAAATATTATTTTTTCTCCATTTGGTCTCTCTATTCCACAAAACGATTTTAAAAGTCAGATTTGTTATCCTGTTTTAGATGACTGAAATGGAAGCACTGACAGAGAAGTAGGACGTAGGGAAACAATCTTTTTTACCACTGAAGTGTTTTCATAAAGAATGGGAAACAAGACTTGAAAAGGGAGGAAATAAGCAAATTAATTGCTATTATTATTAAATTAAAGGAAGCAGAAGATAATCTAACAGCCTGACCTATAGCACAAAAATCCCAGAAGTTTTCTAGTCACTCTACCTCTGGCAGTGGAGCCAGTAAACCTCTCTCAAAGCTGGCCACCTGAAGTAACCTACTCTAAATCTCACCTTCTGGGGTTGGCAATTGCCAAATAGCTAATCCCATTCTCAGCTGTTGGTAGTCATTTTGGACCACATTCAAGGTGAGAAGAACGGTGTGAAAGTCAGTGGTTACAGAGAGGAAGGTGAGTATCACATGTTGGTGCTAGGAATTTTCATTTTGGTTTTCAGCACCTGGTGAAGGTGTCTCCCCTGAGTGCCTACTCAACAGACAGAGAGATGAACCTGAAGGCCTCCTGCGGTGATTAAATCCACCTCAGCCATTAAACTCATTAGCTACAAAGTGGCTTCCCAACTGTGTGTTTGGGTGTATGAGAAGGGCTTTATGGGGAGGAGACCATATGAATAAATGTCAGTGGTTTCACAAGCAGGTGAACTGCTGCCACCTACTCAGGTGGGCATGGCTGGAATCTGCCTGTCTCCATGAGGTGCTCTCCTACAACAACACTTGGTCAGTGCTATGCTTGCAACTCTTTTTTCCAGTGTACCTGGTGTTGGTATGTATACTATATATATATATATTGCTCACAGGCAATCCCAGTGCTTAAAAAATGCCATGCCTGTGTATAGAGACTCAGATTACTCATGTTGACAGACGAGTCACCCCTGGGAAGGAGTGAATACTGCTGTTTGCCAGGGGACATATTTACTCTCTCCCAAGTTGAAAAGGCTCTGTTACATGAGAAGCTCAGGGATGGGAATGGAAAGGCTTCAGCTGATGCTGTGTTCAAGCATCCCATTGCCCTCAGGGCTTGGAAAAGAGTTCTGTTTGGTAAGCATCCCTTGTATCAGTGTAGCTAACATGTACTTATTACTTGCAATGCTATTTCTTTTTTGACAGACAACATACAGCATGCATGCATGAAAATACAGTAATTTTGTAATGCCTTGACTAGATATTCACACAGAAATTTCTTTTAGAAACAGAAAATTCTAGAGAGATGATCTTAATATCTATGATTTACCACTGTTGCTTCTGCTGAACAGAACCCAAAGACCAAGTAATGCTAAATACCATGTGTCTGTCATCAGGAATCATAAATGTGGGATGTGTCCTTTTCATCCTATCAGATCATTCTCTTTCAGTTCTTAGAGTTAGAATGCTTAAAGGATACTTTCTAGATGGGTGGAAGAAGGAGAGAGAAAATTCATTCTCAAACTAATTTTCTGTGACCAGTTTATTCTAAATATTTGTGATGTGTGACTAAAAGATTGAGGATTTTGGTCACTGGTAAGACATACAAGTCCAGGTAAGGCTCAAATAAAGGAGGATGAAAACTTGTGAAAAATGTTGGTTTTACCTCATATGACTAAGTGGAAGGTCACCCTTGCTATTTCATGCCACCAAAATATTCCAGATGAGAAAGATGAGTACAGGAAATTTGTGCTGGAAAACAAATACAAAGTTATTAAATGTTTAGAGATAATTTACAAACATACGGATGTTAGGACCAACACCCAAACGTGCAATTGGCTCGGAAAGCTCCCTCACCCCTTATCTGTTCATACAGTTTTTGTAGTACTGGAGGCTAGTGATTCTGGAATTCTCAATTATGAAAGAGGAGATTAATGCTATGCTTTGCCTCCCAGAGCAAGCTTATACTGTGGATTTTCTTTGAAGTTATTTGATCCCTTAACAAATTAAATTTACACTTGTTTTAGGCTATCATGATAGCCATGTGCAGACAAGGTATACATGCTAAGCTTGGAACTGCCTTTTACTTTCAGACAAACAGATGTGAAATTTAGATGATCATGCCCACACAGGAAAGTTAAATGTAGATCATCTTCTTCATATTATACCTAATTTTGAATGGAAAATATTATGCTTTTTTATATGCTGGCTTCAGAGACAACATTATTTTAACTCATTCCCTTGAGCTGCAAAGCTTGATTTCAGTACCTCTTACTGGCAGCAGAAATCTATTTAAAAAATCCTGTACAAGCATAGCTGGGGATTTTCTACATAGGGAAATTTTGAAGTAGTTTAACTGCTTTGCTTTCTCAGTGTGAAAATGATAGAGTCAAGGGGCAGCGTATCAGTTTAACTTAGCCAGGACTAAAATTGTCAGTGCTAACTGTGCCAGGTATGTAGATGATATGTTTACCTGGCATCACTCTGCAGTAATGTCAGAGGAGGATAGAGCCATCATCATTAATTTAAGAACACAGGTGCACATATTCCTTACAATTTTATTCAGCCATCTGCTATAGGTACCTTATCTAGGGAGTAAGATGTCGTTCAGCCACTACCAGACAGTGCAGAAAAGGAATTATGTTCATACAAGGAAACAGCTCTGTTTGGGTTACTTTGCTGTATGTATACATTTTAGGACATCCTGCAATAAGATATACTGACTGGCCTCCGGGTGCTTCTCCAGAAGACTACAGGTCTCCTGTCAATCTTGTGTCCTATCTACCAGCACTGCATAGGTGTTATGGGTATGTTTCACAAATGATGTTAGGTGTCCATGTTTGGGTAAACGAGTCTTTCCACTAAGGTGGGACTGACCTCCATACTGCAGGCACTGAAGTGTCTTGCAAGGTGGTTTGAGTCCCATGTTGTAGATGTCCACGTGTGAATTAGGTGTTAAAGCTCCTTCAGCTTTAGATGCGGGCCTGGGATTCAATTAATTTTCCCAAACAGAGGCTGCTATTCCCACATGCATATCCCAGGCATCTTCACAGGGCTGGTAGATGACACAGTTTGTACAGGACATTCATGCCTGCTTGAAGGAGGCCAAGTGGGATAGCCTTGGCACCTCAAATGCCCTAAATACCCACTTATGTGCAACTGAATTGAACCTTACATCTTTATTGATTGTAATGGGAGATCAGACTTCTAATTCACAGGTAGATACCTACATACAGATCTCTAAATTTAGGCATCTTTATCTCTGGATTTTTCTTCTCTGGCTTCTATGGGGTAATGAGCAGGGAGATGCTTTTCACTTAAAAAATAGTTTGTGGACTAGCTCTTCTGTTCATCGAAAAACAAGTAGATGTCCCATGTCAGGCTCTCGTTTAAAGCTGAAGAGCTTCTCCCTGTAGGAGAAGTTAACGAAAATCCTTTTTTAGTGCTGAATTTGTCTTTAACTCAGCTGTTGTTTAGTGACAGACTCATAGAAACATGCAAAAATGTATAGTGTTTTAGCTCAATGACTGACATTTCAGTAATTAATATTAATTCATAAGAAATATTTGGGAGGGGAACAATTTTGTTTGCTTTACTGATTTTATGGTCTTCTAGATATTTAGCTGTTTTGACTCAATTTCTGTGTGATTTTGACATCCAAGTATTTACTTTTTTACAGTGTTTAAAAAAATGTGATGTAATCACATGTCCCTAGGATCAGTCAAATTAGTATCACCAAATATCCTTTTCATTAATTAGTCCAGTAAGTATTTTATTATCTTGTTATAAATGGTCAGTCCTACTCCAGCAAGAACAGAATGGCAAATAAGTCTTCTTCAGTAGTAAATGGTTTGTCTGTTGCTGTTACATATCTAATGGAACAGGAAGTGCTTCAGTGCAGACTATTTCTTCCATTAGGAAAATGATGGAATGTCCTTAAGCTGAAGTAGTGATCTTAGTATGTGGACTTAGTAGTGCTAGGTTAATGGTTAAACTTGATAATCTTAAGGGTCTTTTTCAACCAAATCGATTCTATGGTTCTATTAGAAAGGGATTTAGTCACAGAGCTACTACATTAGCCACTTCCCTTCCCTGTGAAATTAAATGTTCAGGTTCCATATTGTGTAGCTTCTGTCAATGTGCTTATGTCTTTGATGTTCCCGAGCATCTTGGAGAACTAGGCTTATGCATAAGTCTCAGCAGGATTCACAAATTAGTAATTTCACTACTTACACACTACGTGCCGTTTTCAAACAGAAGTCTATCAGGCTGAATTTCCACAAAAAGCAGCTAAAAGGAGGGCTTTCCAGGTTTCTGTCATTCAGCTGGCAGACAACTGAGAGTTTCTGTTGACTATCTAAGGAGATTTTGGGTACAGCTTATTGGCCTTATAAGTCCCAAACATAGGGAACGACTTTGTCCATGTAATAATGCACAGGGAATGTGAGTGACTCCTACAGTCAAAAAGACTACTGAATTTTGTATCTGCTTTCAATTTTAAAAGAAACTCCTAAGGCCATTAGATAGGAAGAGACTGAACACAATTCCAAGTGCAGAAAACAAAGAGTAGTCTGTGTTTTTGTAATATAATAAAAACACATGGCATAAAGTACATTCAAGAGACGTGTTAAAGATGCTAGATGAAGAAAGGGATTATTTTTTTTAAAGATTGCAAATTTAATAAAACTAGCGTTGGCTGGTTTCCACTTACAGCAATATCACAGAGTTTCAAGTAGTTTTATCTTCATTTGTGACCTATCTCCACTTCTAAGACTATATCCCACAGTGTATATGGCTGTATAGCTGCTTTTCGTATATACAGCTACGCAGGGGAGTACCTGCTTATGTGAGCACCTTCTCTGTGTTGTCAGGAAACTAAACAGTGTGGCACTCATGAGCCGATGGCCTTTCTTCATTGAAATGGCCAGTATAAATAAAAACCAGGAGGATTTTGATGAATTCAAATGCTGAGTTTTTGATGAAAAAACAGTCATTTTGGGTGTCATGACATATGCAGGCCCATTAGTCAGAAAGTCACTGCCAGGAAGTAGTGGCTTTCACAGAAGGAGAGCAAATTCCCATGAGTCAGTCAGAAGCAGTGACTTCTACAGAAGGAGGGCAAATTCCTATGGGTCAGAGAGAGGTCTGGTTTTGGTAAGAATCGCAGCTGGTGGATACAAATTGCCTAACATGAAGAGAGATAAATACATCAAGTGTATCTTTCTCTCTAAATGTTTGACAGGTTCTAACATTTAGATGCTTTGGTGGTGACTTAGACAGATAACTCTGAACAACAAGCTTGGGAAAAAGGTCCTGTAGTAGCAAAGTATGGTGTCAAATCCTGACTGAATGTGTATTTCCAGAAGAGGCTTTATGGAGCCTGTTTTGATTTGTGCAGTTTACAGAAGCTCAAAGAATGCTGCAGTCTCAGTGTTTGGGGCAACAAGCCAGTATTTGATCCTGGCTGTAGAAATCATCTAGTTTTGTGATGAGTGTTTCATTTCTTCCTGTTATGGGCAAAGACACCACAGCCTTAAAGTTTCAATTGACCTAAAAGTGGGAGAACATGTGGCTGGCTTGGGTGCTCTGAAAGATCCATAGCAAAATTACAAGATCCTCTTGAAACCTGCTCCTTCCTATTTGCCCGTGCTTTCCACCACCTTTTGTGACAATTTGAAGCCAAGTCTCATCTACACCCTTTGTGGTTTTTACCAGTCCTGATCTTGATTCTCTCTTGTCTTGTCATTTCTGCTATTCTTATTTGTCAGCTCTGATGTGGCATTGCAAAAGTCACCTACTTCCTCACTTATCCTCAAGTAAAATGGAGTTGATAAAAGCCCTTGTGCACATATGCCCAAAGAAGTGTAGATATGCTCAGGTGCAATCATCCTTTTGCTGAAACTGAGAAATACTAACAGTAACATTATGGGTAACTCTTTAAATTCTGAAAGGTTGAGTCTGCTTATTATGTGTTGTACTGCTTAGCCATGGATCTCACATATCTGTGGTGCTGAAGAAGTTCAAACAGAGGAATGTGTCCTGAGAAAAACAGCAGAGCCAAAGTTGATAATTAGTTATACACTATTAACAACTCTCAGCTCTCCCTGCTTGACATCTTCTCTAGTTTAATTAATTGCCTGATCCGAGACAAAGCTTTTGGATAAACACACACTTATGAATATTGCAGATAAAGCAAGCAGGGAATTCTAAATGACATTCATCATTCCTTTGCTTTTGGAGTGTCCTCCAGGCATCAATTTGCCTTTTCATTTTCTTCCCTCTCTCTCTCTTTTTAAATAATATTTTTTTCTTTAACTGGGGAAAAGTAGGCATGGTCAGAATTAACTTGTTGCATTCCTTTTCATCTTTCTCTTAGTGTTGTCATAATGATGTTTCACTACTTAGTAAAGACTTTGAATTACCCTGCAACATTTAGGAACATTTATGGCTATGTTAAACCAAGTCACTGTGAAGCAGTAACTGTTGCACTTCTGTACAGTAAGTGACCCCATGAACATTCAGAGATAGGGTGTGGAGGAAACTGAATATTAGGAGGAAATTCTTTGCTGTGAGGGTGGTGAAACACTGGCCCAACTTGCCCAGAGAAGCTGTGGCTGCCCCTCCCTGGCAGTGTTCAAGGCCTGGTCGGATGGGGCTTTGAGCAACCTGGTCTAGTGGGAAGTGTCCCTGCCCATGGCAGGGGGGGTGGAATTGGTGATCTTTAAGGTCCCTTCCAAACCAAACCCTTCTATAATTCTATAACTCTTAGCACTTTTAAGAATCATTCAGATATAGTAAGACATATAAATACTTGTATAGAACTATAGATCCAGATATCTATATTACTTTGGTATTATAAGATGCATTTGTTCTGAATTTTTTATTTCTTTTTTGGTCTTTTTTAAAATTTTTATGTGATAAAATAGTGTCCAATAATCTCCAGTGTTTTCAAACAAACCAAATGCTCTGAATTACTCTGTGCCTGCAAAGATACATTTGATGTTGTAATTTTTTTATCTATTATTAGCTACAGACTTAAACAATGAAATGAGCTGATGTTGTAATGAAATTTCACTAGTCTCCTTGATACCACAGAATAGCTGAGACACTTATTAAGTGAATTGCAAGGGAGAGAGAAAAATTATCTCTGGACAGACATTTGTATATTAGGTGGTGATTTTCCTACAGATGCTCTAATTACAATTTTAATTAATGCATGAAAAAAGGAGGGGCCATAGATTACTTCTGTCAAAATAGTTCCAAATGCTGTGAAGCTGTTAATGAGTAATGTTCCCTTGGAGGAAATGTTAACATGTCTTTTTCTTTAGTGTAATTTTGCTCTACTCTCTTGCTATCTTGTAGAAAATGTTGATTGTCATTCAAGCCTCAAAATAAGAATATAATGAGTATGTAGGATTTCAGAAAGAAAACAAAATGCAAGACGAGCGAAGACCTTTAGCTGAAAGTATTTTTTTTTACTCCTCCGAAGTACTTCAGCTGTTTAGAAAAATATCTGTAAAACTGCACTTATCTTGCTATCTATCTTAATCACAAGATAATGAACTGTGTTGAGTGGTGACATGCATCAATAACCCCATTATAAAATTATAATGCAATGATGTTAATGCATTTTGCTGCAGTGCAGAACGTTACTCTGAATGGAAATATCTTGTAGCAGAGATCTGTTGTGTTATCTCTCCTAGATTTTGCTGGAGTACTTGAGCACTTAATAGACTGAGGGAATATTTGGGTATCTAACTAAAGCAAGATTTCACAGCCAAACAAACAAAGGATAAGATAAATAGCGGAAATGCCCACCATTTTATGGCAGTTTACTCCAAATAAAATGACATCAAGTATCTGAACAAGTTTCCTAGAGACTTAGGAGTTGTTAGAACCAGTATTCAAATAGGAAACAAAAAGAAAGAGCATGAAACTATTGTCCTGTCTGCTAAGACATTTATCTATTTTCCTCCATCTTTACATAAAATGTATTCTACAGAATTATACATTAACATTTTCTGAGAGTTAAATAGGCTTTTAGGTCTGCATTTTGCTATACCTATCAAGAACTTGTCATTAGTAACTTCTATAGCAGGGACCGTTCATGATGAGTAGACATCTAATGCATGAAAACACTGTCCTACTTCTTTCCAGCATGTTCCCAATCCAGCATCGCTGTCTGCATTAGAGACATATAGTGCAAGGAAACATGATGGTTGGTGTTAAAGAATGATCAAAATGAGAATATGAGGGGAATCAAAGATGGACTCCGCAAGATTCAATATGAATCAGGCAAAAGCCATTTTATTTACTTAACTATCCCTTATATACATTCATACCACGTGCCTATTATGTACTCTCTGATTGGTTCAAGTCCCTTATGCACGGGGCAATCATGCATCTCTGCAACACCCCCACTGGTCCAATTAGCAACACTTCCATTGGTCCACTTACTTCCCGGTAATGCACCTTCCACATCATCTGGAAGCTGTGCCACTTCGCTTCCTGTTGTGCCTTCCTGTGTCCCTTCCTCTGTCCGACTTGGAAACAATCGATGTTCTTCCTGTCTCCTGCTCCTCAAGATGACCTCTGGTATGTGGCTGCATGCTTAATCAAAGGCTATCAAATGGCTGGTTCATTACATGCCATCGTCCTCTAAATATACCCCAACAAGAATATCCATGGTGATTTCTGCATCCTGGTAGTTGCAAACTGTGTGGGAAGTTTTGCAGTGGTTTTGACTAAACAGTACCAATGCAGATACAATTCATGAGCTTCGCTGTTACTTTGAGCTATCAGATGTTCGTCAGCTTGGGTTAGTAAAATACTGTTTTCCACCTTACTTTATTGGACAATTAGATTTAATGAGATTCATCTTTATTTAAAAACTTTACCATTAGGAACAGAACACAAGTGAGCTGTCCTGCTACGTATTAATTTCTACGTTAGTACATTAAAACAGGAAGAGCTGATTATTTTACTCCAGTCTTTTCTCTATTACCCTTATAGTGGGGTTTGTTTGTTTGTTTTAGTTGATCCAACATGATTACAAATGCAGTGAAGTACTTGGTGCTTGTTTCCCAGCAGTACTCTGAGCTGGCACTGTATTATAAGCTCTAAAGTGTAATTGAGGATTATTTTAAATTCTCTACGAGCATGAGCTCCGGACTTCTTAAGCTCATTTTTGTCAGAATTGAAACAATATTTTTACAGGCATTTTTAAGATCTACGCCTTAGATTTTTTTTTTCCCCCAAAGGAAATACTTCAAATGAAAGTAAATGTAACTTTTTACTCTGTTCCAGTTTCACTTTGTAACAAAATTGCTGATGCCACTTGAATCAACAAGCAACTAATGAAAATAAACTGTTTATCAGAAAATATCATCTCTAATAGGCATCAGAATATAATGGCTAAAAATTTGAAGTAACAGTGATTGTAAATTGGAATTCTCTGGACTATAGAAATTGTTAATTTTTAAAATAGGGCAGAATATGAATTGACCTAGAAAAGACTGAATATATTTTATATTTTGCTTTTGATCCTATATGCAAGGGTTGGGGGTTTTTTTTCTTCTTTTAAAAATTGTAGTGGTTTTGACTGCAGCTGTTACTGTAGCAAAACCCAGCTATTAAGATAGGGGTGAAGAATCATTCAGAAATCCAAGCAAAATTTCTCTTTTGGTTGTTGGTAAGTAAAGAAGGGGAAATATACATTAAAGAAGATTATAAATATACATTTTGCATACATTTTCTGAAACCATTTGCACCATCTTTAAGGCAATGTGTATCACAAAGCTGATTCCTTAGCTCCTCCAGATTCTAACTTATTTGAATGTTACTGAAATTGCTATATTTCTTTCACATTAATTTAATGTTTATGAACAGACTTGGGACACTGCAGACTGAATTACTCTGTCTAACTACAAAGCTTTCAGCACTGCTTAGCTGAAAGACTTTTCATCCAAAGGCATTCAGTCCGCTGAGATCTCTGCTTGAATGTACTGCCATTCCTGAAAGCTCCCCTCAATCCAGCTTTAAAGATTCTTCATTATAAACTAAAAAATTAGTATTAATTATTGTAATAGTATTTTTCAGTGTTGTTACTAGTGTTGTCAAGATTTGTGCATAACTGAGGAGTACATCAACACTGAGAGACTAAAAAAAGACTAGAACCATGATCATAAGTAAAAATGGGTCTAGAAATCAGTATTTTTAAAGCACTGAGGTAGAAAAAAACAAAGCCTTATTTACTCATCATAGAAAATGCCAGGGTAGCTCTTTGAAGTACCAGTATCTCATACAATAAAACCAGAGCTATTGAAGCTATATGGAGAAGTTTGGTTTGATTCAGGTCCCTAAAAGTGCCACCTGAGCTGCTCCTGGTGCCCTGCCTGGCATCTGCCATCTGCTGCAGGTGGGTAAAGGTCTTCAGTACTTCTTGCAGCACCCCAGGGGTGGCCATGTGGGTTTCTAAGGATACTGAGCACATATTTTCAGGCAGCTCAACCGAGTTGCCTGTGTCTGGTGTCCCAAGCTGACATGAAATAATCACAGGGAATAAATAAAAAGAGTACTGGGAAGACAACAGTAATCTCCAAATTTGATCAAAGAAGCAGCACTGTATTGGGATAGATGTACTTTATGGTTTCCTTACAGATAATAATTGTATCTGCTTTGTTAGTGAGATGTTGACATTTCATTTACTTGCTCACACCCTCATTTCTCTGCTTCTGAAAACCTTTATTTAGTTACTCTTTAAATATTAAAAACAATTGCACAATCTGGAGAACAAGAAAAGTCTTGCAGCTTCCAGAGAATATGTATCTGTCTCTGTAGCACCCTTATCACTGTCTAATTTTTTTCTTAATTTCTGTTTCATATGTAATTTCTGATTCATAGTCTCCTGCTACATATATATGACTTTTGTGTACCAGAGTATGGGACGTGAGTTTTAATAATATTTAAGGGTTTGAATATTTTCCTAATATTAAACAGAATAAATGACACAATAAGAGTAGCTTGCTTTTCTGATAGGAAAAGGTGTCCAAAAAGACATGTTAATGTGAGACTATTGAATTATAAGAAAAGATATGTATCAAAATAATGATTTTTAATATGTTTGAATGTACCAAACTTCTGGGAATATTCTTTAGGTGAAGCACAGTAAGATGAACATTGTCACATCATTGTAAGCTGATAGAGACTTTTCCAGGCTTTTGAAAGTTAAATTGGAAACAGATGTCTGCCCACACAAAAAAAATGATCTTATTAGTAAATGTTTCTTCTAACAATGACAAAAGTGAGACTTCAACCAAAAGAAAAGAGAAGTTTTACATAGCAGAAGATGGACTGGAGAATTCTTTAGCGGAAGTAAAGGGAGCAGTTTTAGTCATTAACAACAGTTGTATTATGGATATTTGAAGAAACTGGTGAAAGTGTGACAAGTCCACTCCCTGTTAAAATACAACATAAATCTTCTACATTTTCTTGCTAATTTGAGAGCAAAAAATATTTGTTTTTCTTTCCAGGATATTGCTGGGAACTACTTTAAGATTACATTGTGATTGGAAATTCTGGAGGTAATGTAAATACTTTCATTTCTTTATACAAAAAGACAAGCAATGTTCTTGTGCAAAAATAACACTTGCTTCTACAGTTAACAGCCTCACCTGTTGGTATCTTGCTTAGATGTGGTTAGAAATGCTTTGGGGAATAATACAATTTCACTTTTTTTAGTCACAGCTTTGCTTCAAAAACAGCTTCTTCCATCTAAACTGAATTCAGTTTTAATAACAGTAAATATCACAATGGGAAATTCTGCAGCATGTTTCACCAGTGGACCCCAAAGTGCTTGGTAAGGAAGAGCAGAGAGTCATTCAGTATGTTTTACACTCAGACTGGGGCACATTGTTATGACTTTGAAACAGTGAAGTCGGTTCTCAGCTGAAGCACATAAAATATTCCTTTTTAAGTAACAATAATAATCTTAAACAATTTCAAGTGTTCACTTCACAATGCAAAACCTTAAAAGCCTTAATATGTGACTCCTCAGAGGAACTCTCTAGGCATATCAAGGATGAGGGGGTCATTAAGAGCAGTCAACATGGCTTTACCAAGGGTAAGTCATGTTTGACCAACCTTATAGCCTTCTATGAGGAAATAACTAAGTGGATAGATGATGGTAGAGCGGTAGATGTGGTTTACCTCAATTTCAGTAAGGCATTTGACACTGTCTCCCACAGCATCCTTGTAGATAAGCTGATAAAGTATGGGTTTGGTGATCAGGTAGTGGGGTGGATCAAGAACTGGTTGAAGGGAAGAAGTCAGAGAGTTGTGGTCAATGGGGCAGAGTCTGGTTGGAGGACTGTGACTAGTGGAGTGCCTCAGGGGTCGGTACTGGGACCGGTGTTGTTCAATATCTTCATCAACGACCTGGATGAGGGTACAGAATGTATCCTCAGCAAGTTTGCTGATGACACTAAACTGGGAGGAGTGGCTGACACACCAGAAGGTTGTGCTGCCATTCAAAGAGACCTTGATAGGCTGGAGAGTTGGGCGGGGAGAAACTTAATGAAATTCAACAAGGGCAAGTGCAGAGTTTTGCATCTGGGGAAGAACAACACCATGCACCAGTACAGGCTGGGGGCTGACCTGCTGGAGAGCAGTGTAGGAGAAAGGGACCTGGGGGTCCTGGTGGACAGGAGGATGACCATGAGCCAGCAATGTGCCCTTGTGGCCAAGAAGGCAAATGGCATCCTGGGGTGCATTAGAAGGGGGGTGGTTAGTAGGTCAAGAGAGGTTCTCCTCCCCCTCTATTCTGCCTTGGTGAGGCCACATCTGGAGTATTGTGTCCAGTTCTGGGCCCCACAGTTCAAGAAGGACATGGAACTGCTTGAGAGAGTCCAGCGCAGAGCCACTAAGATGATTAAGGGAGTGGAACATCTCCCTTATGAGGAAAGGCTGAGGGAGCTGGGTCTCTTTAGCTTGGAGAAAAGGAGACTGAGGGGTGACCTCATCCATGTTTACAAATATGTAAAGGGTGAGTGTCAGGATGATGGAGCCAAGCTTTTGTCAGTAATAACTAATGATAGGACAAGGGGCAATGGTTTTAAACTGGAGCATAGGAGGTTCCATGTAAATATCAGGAAAAACTTTTTCACTGTGAGAGTGACAGAGCACTGGAACAGGCTGCCCAGAGAGGTTGTGGAGTCTCCTTCACTGGAGACATTCAAAACCCGCCTGGATGCGTTCCTGTGTGATGTACTCTAGATGACCCTGCTCTGGCAGGGGGGTTGGACTAGATGATCTTTCGAGGTCCTTTCCAACCCCTTAGATTCTGTGATTCTGTGATTCTGTGAACTAAGATGAAAGCAGCCCTTGATTTGTGTCACTTAGAACACAAAAGCCATTTGTTTTTGAAGTCTTACAGGCTGGTTTAGCTAAATCCAGATCTTTCTCCATTAACTGGAGAGAAACTAGATGCTGAAGTGCCTTAAACTCTAACCTAAATGAGACAATTTTTTGTCCCTGCTGCTGCCATCTGTTCTGACCAGTAAAACCAAGCTGGTTCAGGTGGAGCCAATACCACCCTTTGCAGAGGGCTGTAGCTGTGGCTGCTTCTGCTAACTCTTACATCAGGCTCCTGGGGACCCGACACAGATGCACAGATTCCTACTGTGCCCTTAAAAGTCATAATTAGTAAAAAAAATAATCAAATATAGGACAGAAATATCAGAACCACAAAATATCAGCATCAGAAAATGATACATTTGAAGGTCTTCACTTCCAAGTGAAGGTTTGCATTCCAATGTATAGGTAGGCAATTGTGAACAGATTTAGTATTTTCATATATCGAATTTCACCACATCTGGAATAAACACTAGTGTATCTTGAGGAAAGGGGTGGGCAGAAAAAAAACAAAAAGAGAAATTGATTATACAACCAAATTAAAGAAGCAATATGTCTTTTCAATCTGTCAGCTTCCAGTTTTCTGTCTTATCCCCCTCATTTTTGTAGTGTATACCTGATGTACTTCTGGATAGAAGGCCAAAAGGATGGGAGACAATGAACATTTCCAGTCACTAAGTCTACTAGCATAGGCTGTCAAATTAATACATTGATTGCATTGAATTTAGTTCAATACAAGGAACAACACTGTCAATAGAAATGCTACAACCTTATTCTAAAGCTTACAAAATGAACTACTGGACCACTATGTACCTGTTATTCATCTGTCAAAAAACAAAAAACAACAACAACAACAAAGCAATTTCAACCAAAACAGTATTCAGAGTGTAGCTACATGTGCCTCAGGAGAATATGCTTCAACATCCAGAATATAACCAGTGTCACTGGCCATTTTCACATCCAGTTTCTTCCTAGAACTAACCAACTGTATTGCACACTGTGTCAGAAAGAAAGGTTGTCAAATAGACAGCCAAGGACTCAAAACCAAGTGCACACATGAACACGCTGGAACATGAAGCTAAATGTTATTGTATTGCTAGTGGATGGAAAATGCTTTTTAGTTCAGCAAATGTTTAGCAAAAATTCTGTGTCCTACCTATTTTGTCTAGTGTTTGAACATTGGCAAAAACATCAATACAACATAACTTTCATGGCAGTTTTTGTGTTTTGTTTTAAAATGAGTTGTTTAAAATGATACTGATTTGAATTGCTTGGTTAGCTGCAAACATGGTATGTGCTCAGGAGATGAGCAGAAAGACCGATTTTTCTCAGGTCAGGAGGGCAGAAAAGGTGTTGACAGACCACTTGCAACAACCTGCAGAGGGAGAGAGCACGTGAGACTGGTGAGAATCCTGATCACGGCAGGGGCTGTCCTGTTAGTTTAGGTTGACAGCAACTCCCTGCTCCTTCAGTACAACATCACTTTCCTAGAAAAGAGTTAATCCCACCTGAACTGCCCCAAGCCAATACCCAGAGGAGGGCAAATAAATCAAATATGTGCGGAAGAATTGATATCTTATTAGTAAAGCAAGAATTTTCACCTATGATCTCTACTAAATCAGTTTCATTCCCTCCTACCCTTGGCGTGCTCTTCCCATTTAGCACAGTATCTAGATCAGTGTTAGCGGAGCTCTGTGGGTTTTTGACGAGCTTGAGAGCTGTCATAGCTCCAAAATTCCTTCCTATCCTACCTATTTTACTCATCTTGTCTGCTGTTCCCCACGTCAGCATCTGATCCAAAATGATATGAGGAGGGAGCTTCCAACCCAGAGAAAATTACTTTTTATTGAGCAATAACTTTCACTCATCCATTATGTCATATGCACCACTAGCACAAATGATCCTTTTGATTCTACTTTCCACCTCTTGGAGAAATGAATTTCTCCAGATTGAATGAAACTTTGACAGGCCATCCATTTTTATACATGGCATTTTTAAAGTAAAAACACAGAAGCTATAAGCAATCATTTAACTCGTGTATATATCTGTGCAGCATGAAGAGAAGGGTGGTTTAGCTATCACAACATCCCACATCTTGTAAGCTAAAAGATGGAAAAGTCAGCTAACACCACATTTTATTTCACCAGCAAGCATCTTCACCTCCTCAGTTTAGAATAATAATAATTTTAGATTCCGGAATCCCTTTTTACTTCCAGCACAAGTTGTCACAGAATGTCAGAACTGGCATATAATACCCAGAATGGAAAAAACCACAACTTTCTTCTCTTCTGATAAGATTGGCTATTTGTGGACATTACGTTTTTTTCTCTATGAACAAAGAAGTTATGACCATCCTTGTATTTATCACTATAGTCTGTGTGCACAGCTGCTAATGCCATGTCTAACTTTTACTATTAGACAGTGACAAGTTAGACAGTAAGGCTCTGAATCTGTATCTGACCTTGATCTTTCAGTGTAAGAATCTACATGCTAGTTGTGGGTTCAGCCTAAATGAAAACATCTGAGACCATCTCTACACTTTGAGGTGTCATAGGGCATCTTAGACATGGGGCTGGTGATGTGACATGGACACTATAAGAGACCGTGCCTTTCTGGACCAATAGTTGGATGCTGGGCAGGATATTCAAGGGCATCTCAAAAAGCACTAGACATCCATGTGCAATTGAGTCTTCAGAGCTGTTTATCTGACTAATTCTGCCTGCTTTAGGATAATCTGAATAACTCTCTAGACTCCACTGACTGGATTAACTAGATTTCCATAGACTATGAGTAGTTTAGACACTCTCTTCACTTGTGAAGACATATATTACAGACAAATAAATCTAGTTATCTAAATCTGTAATTAAATCTAGAGCTGAATTCCACTTTTTGCTGAACTGAATTAGTTTTAAGAATGATTCAGAACACCTGGAAAAAATGGAAAAAGAAAAGGAGAGGCGAAATAAAAAGATTGGTGGAATAGGAGAGAAGGTTTGTGAGAAAAGACTGGAAGAAATTGTTCGGTCTGGAAAAGACCAAAAGACACAATAATGGTCTTCAAATAGTTTTTGTAGAGTGGACAGCTGTAAATTATTCCTTATGTACACCAAGAATAAGTAGAGTAATTGCAGTAACAAGAAAAGTAGTTCCAACCTTAAAAGAGGAGTTTCTAATCATAAGAGTGCTGAAGTGCTGAATGTACACAGCCTGGGGCAGTTGTAGAATTGCAGTCTCCAGTGTTTTTAAAGAACAGGTTAGACAAACATTTCCAGGAATCATTTTGATGTAATTGATTGTGCCTGGGGGCCACAAGCTGGGCCGGGTGAGCTTTCAGTTTCTTCAAATCCTATTTTCTCCAGTTAATCTCTTCTAGTTTTTAATCTTGAGCTACTTGGTGCTGAACATGATACGTCAATAAAATAAATGCTTTAATTTTAAATTATACTTATTTTATGGTGAAGAAGCAATCCATATTCAAGACTAGATAGCAGTGATGAGGTACTGAAAGGTAGTATCTTGGATAATGCCTCTACCAGAAGACTTATCTTAGTAGAAGAGGAAATAAAGCTGTAAGCAGTAAATAGCTATAAGCAGCACATGCTTTATTTATGTATATAAAACTTTTTTTTTTCCTAGCAGGATAGAAACACTTGTAGCAAGGTGGAGTGTAATAAAAAATAGAGGAGCACGCACCTGATCTTATTTTACATTCACTGCTATTACTCTCACTGTTGTCCTTCCCAAGCATCCACAACAGTCACCTTTGCTCTCCTGCAGGGCACTATTGCTGAGAGCTCCAATGTCCAGCAGTGAAGTAATTAACTGAAGCAGGGACCTAGTAATCTCTTGTACCAACCCACAGGCAAGACTGAAACAAAAGGTTAGTCTTTGGCTGGCACCGAGTCTCATTAGAGATGCCTGTAGCTGTCTAAGGAGGAAGGGAGGGTTGTTGTTGTCATGGATTTGTTTGTTTTACTTCTAAAACAAGGACTGGCATAAAATTTTAAATACAAAACTTCCTGCTATGCCTTCTCTCACCATAACTGTAAAGACATTTTGAGCTTAGATTGGGCTCTGGTTTGTATTTTGCCCTTGGAGGATGTTAGCACAAAGAAATAGTTCTAGTGTGAGGTGCAGTAGCTTTGCTGGTTGTATACTGTAGTCTTCTCACAGCTCTGTCAAGCCTAGGAGTGGGAATACTAAATTAAAGTAAGCTTCAATAGCAGTTATTTTGCTTCTTCTCAAAAAGATGTTGAATAACAAGGTAGATAAGACAATTCAGGCTCCTGGCTGACCTCCCTCTTCAGGTCACCAATTCCCTTTCAAACCTCCTATGGTTTTAGTTACCTAAAATAAAAAAAAAATAGATGAAATAACCTTCTGACTATGTGGAATTGTTAAGTCAAGGTGGTTTGCATTCTCATTGCAGCTTGTGGTGACAGAATTCTTTGCTTCATTTAGCACAGATGCTTCTTTCAAAACCTGGGAATAGAAAGTGGAAATTTGCAGCTCAGGATATAAGCTGTCACTATGCTATGGAAAAGAGGAGTGGACAGAGCTGAAAGAAGACACACTGACATTAGCTGAGGGAAAACGGACAGCAGAGGAGAAAGCTATTAAGATCACAAACAGTAAGTGACTGGAAAGTAAGTGAGCGAACAGTGCTGGGAGCAAATAGACAATTACCTTTCAATCTCCAGGTGAGGGCTTATACTTACAGTTTCTTGGGATGATCTTATGTGCAGCCAGTAAGAGGTTATCAAACTCCGTGAACCCAGGGGAAAGCTGTGTCATGAGGACCCGGCGGCCTTTTCAGCTAGTGAGTGGAAGGAAGAAACTGGGGCAGGTGGTTGCATGGTTAAGACAAGCACGAATGCTCACACTGCCTCAGGCTGATATAGCTGTGGAGATACAAGCCAAAAAGCAGTTTAACTCTTAATGCAGTTACTGTACAAGACCGTAAGAAAGTCACTGGTTAGTACCTGCATTTCCTGTGTTTTACACTCCTGGAGAGTATCACTGTGAGGATTAATCTAAGCTCTTTTAGAAGCAAGCTTGTTTTGGCTCCCTGGATACTCTAGTCACCAGCCTGAGGCCTGGGGAGCTGCATCACATGGAGCAAGCATCTGCAGTAAGGATATAGCACTGTATCTTTAAATCATCTTAGCAGCTGGGCATCAGTCACAGGCTAGAGGAAAGCTCCAGTTTCCAAGCTGCTTTATTTGGCTGGCAGCTGGATCCTTGAGCCAATGTGAACTGTCAGCACTGCTGGCAGCAGAAAGAGCAGGCAGCCACCAGGGCTGGTTTTGGCTAGTGAATCCTAAGTAAGGAGCCTACAGTGGTTTCAATTAATTTCAAACAAAGCCAGCACGTTTTTTCTTTGCTTGTGTTAGCATTTTATCATCTACTAGTTCACAGAATATGACAATTTAAAAAGTAACTATTCCTAATTCTTAATTTCCTTACTTGAAAATACAGATGATACTGTAGGTAAGCAGAAGTGGTACAGTAATACAGATGTATAGAAACAGCTATCTAGAAAAAAAAGCCAGAAGATTTTTTTTCAAATCTTAAAGTCTTGGGAGTTGCCACTTTTTCATGAGAAATGGTTCATTTTCCACAAAGGAAAATAAAATTACTCTTAACATCAGTAATATCACAGAATCCTAGGGGTTGGAAGGGACCTCGAAAGATCATCTAGTCCAACCCCCCTGCCAGAGCAGGGTCACCTACAGTACAACACACAGGAACGCATCCAGGCGGGTTTTGAATGTCTCCAGTGAAGGAGACTCCACAACCTCTCTGGGCAGCCTGTTCCAGTGCTCTGTCACTCTCACAGTGAAAAAGTTTCTCCTGATATTCACATGGAACCTCCTATGCTCCAGTTTGCATCCATTGCCCCTTGACCTATCATTGGACGTCACTGAAAAAAGCTTGGCTCTATCGTCCTGACCCTCACCCTTTACATATTTGTAAACATGGATGAGGTCACCCCTCAGTCTCCTCTTCTCCAAGCTAAAGAGACCCAGCTCCCTCAGCCTTTCCTCATAAGGGAGATGTTCCACTCCCTTAATCATCTTAGTGGCTCTGCGCTGGACTCTCTCAAGCAGTTCCCTGTCCTTCTTGAACTGTGGGGCCCAGAACTGGACACAATACTCCAGATGTGGCCTCACTAGGGCAGAATAGAGGGGGAGGAGAACCTCTCTTGACCTACTAACCACCCCCTTTCTAATATAACCTTCTCAGCTGTCACTTCACCCAAATACTTGCAGGATACTTTGATACCTTCTGACAATATGAGGTGGAACAGAGTTCATTCTTGGCCATCTTGGTCAGGATAGCCTCCAGTAAGCAGAAGTCACAGCAAGTTCACAGATGACCCATAAGACATTACACAGCTAGGGAATTTGCTAGCTTCAGTAGGGACATTCCCAGAGGCCCATACATCCATGTAACAGCACAGATAATTTCAGAGATTTGAGTACTATTAAGTAATGGATTGTTTATAGGCATTCAAACTCCCCAATTCATTGACAGTCCTTCCACAGGAAACAGCTGTAATTGCAAATATCAAGCAAAATACGGGAAATTATTCCTCTACGAGACTTCCACCAGAACTGGCTGCGTTTTGCAGAGAAGCTCATATAACACTGTGCTTATTAGATAGTGCTGATTATTATATTACACAAAAAACAGCATTGCAGAAGGCAGTTTGGTCAGAACACAGGTGCTGGCAGAGGCAACCTCTGGCAGGCTCCCTGCCTGTGCAAGCACTGCACAGCATGGAACCCTGCTGCATCTGCTATCTGGGTTTCACCATGCAACATTAGTCCCTGGGTACATGACTTGCTCTGCCAGGCTCCTTCTGGAGAGTCTTCAACTCTCCATGCCAAGCTGCTCCACTTCCAACTTTGGTAGTAGTTGCAAGTGATTATCTGTAACAGTGGTTTGGAGTTGAGGTTACTGCACTAGTAAGCACCTGCCTCCATGGCCATAGTACCACTGTACTCCATGTGCTCCTATACTGCCCTGCTGTAGTGTTGGCCAACCTGCAGCCAGTCCCTGTGGATTTGTACTACATTGCCAACTGCTCTCAACAACAATAAATAGCACCTCCAAAATATGCCTGTTTTGTCCCCAGTCTCTCCACAATGGTGTCTCCAGCACAATAATAGTGCCCATTGATGGTTTCTGGTGGCCTAATCAGTCTATTGTCCTGGTTTGGGCAGGACTTGAAACTGCTGTGGAGCGATATTCTTCCCTTCCATGAAGTCAAACACAAAACTGACCTTCTTTTGGTCAGCAAAACAAGAAGAAGAGTGAGATTTGTGCTTAGTCACCTTCCATACTGGGACCTGGAGCTGCCACACAAGAGCTTCCCCCAGGGCTCAGTATTGGGCCAGTTCTCTTTAATATCTTTATTAATGATCTGAATGCAGGGATCGAGTACACCTCTGTTAGGTTTGAAGATGACACCAAGTTGGAAGGGAGTGTTGATCTGCTTGAGGGTAGAAAGACTCTGCAGAGTTATTTGGACAGGCTGGATTGATAGGACAAGGCCAATTGTATGAGATTAAACAAAGCAAAGTGCTGACTCCTGCACTTGGGTCACAACAATCCCATGCAAAGGTACAGGCTTGAGGAAGATTGGCTGGAGAGCTGCCTGGCAGAAAAGGACCTGGGGGTCTTGGTCAACAGCCAGCTGAAGATGTGCCAGCAGTGTGCCCAGGTGGCCAAGGCGGCCAACAGCATCTTGGCTTGTATCAGAAACAGTGTGGCCAGTGGGACTAGGGAAGTGATCGTCCCCCTGTACTCTGTGCGATGGTGAGGCTGCACTTCGAGTACTGTGTTCAGTTTTGGGCCTCTCACTACAAGAAGGACATTGAGGTGCTGGAGCGAGTCCAGAGAAGGGCAAGGAAGCTGGTGAAGGGTCTAGAGCACCAGTCTTATGAGAGGCGGCTGAGGGAACTGGGGTTGTTTGTTCAGCCTGGAGGAAAGGAGACTGAGGGGAGACCTCATGGCTCTCTACAATTACCTGAAAGGAGGGTGTAGCAAGGTGGGTGTTGGTCTCTTTTCCCAAGTAACAATTAATGGGATAAGAGGAAATGGGCTCAAGTTGTGCCAGGGGAGGTTTAGATTGGATATTAGGAACAATTTCTTTACTGAAAGGATTAACAGGCACTGGCACAGGCTGTCTAGGGAAGTGGTGGGGTCACTATCCCTGGAGGTATTTAAGAGACATGTAGATGCGGTGCTTAGGGCCATGGCTTAGTGGTGGACTCAGTAGTGCTAGGTTATTGATTGGACTTGATGTTCTTTAAGGTCTTTTCCAACCAAAATGATTCTATGATTTAAGGAGAGCAGCTAGCTCAGGGAAGTGGACTCTTCATAGATGACTTCTGTGTCAAGACTGTCAGACTGCAGAAGAAGGTGAAAAAGCAAAAACTTTTCTTTATTTTTGGTATAGACTCTGCAGTCACCAGGAATTATTTATCTCACCTAACCTAAACTATCAAGGATTTAGTCATCTAGGTATAAACTACATATCTAAGCTCCTTCTATGGTTAGTGGCCAGACATGGCCACCTCACAGTGATTCACTCCACCCAGGGTGAGTGTTTAAAACAGGTGTACTGTCTAATTCTCTGGAATGCCTCTTGCTGTTCATTAACCAAAAAGAGAGCCTAAGTAATTAGCTCCCAAATCTCCATTTAGCGGGTGAAAAAAAACCCAACCCACTAGTAACCAAAGTTTTGTAACTTTAACTTTGCAAAGTATTGTGGCAGAGTTAGGTAGAACTATGATCACCTTGTATCATCCAGGAGCTGTGCAATGGGCTGGTGTCCAGGGGAGGAAAGATGCGGATTGGTACCCGGTTAGTCACCCCACCCTGGCATGGATATACATGACACTTAAGCTACATGACACATGAGTGTCTTTTATTCCCCCAAGCCTCACAGTTAAACAAAAATTATCTTGGTAAATACAGATGGTTGTGCTTTGAAATTTCCATTGCTACCTAAATTTCAGAGGAGCCTTACCACTCTCTCAACATTGGTAATGGTGCTGGAATCCTCTGTTCACTTTCAGGTACTACAGGTAAAGAAAGATGAAGCTCAATTTGAAAGGATCCCAGAAAAGACCAACAAAAAATATCAGACCTAAAACATGGTTAATGACAAAACTGAAAGCTGTGGAATATATGCATGCATGTCTGCATCTGCCTGTGTTACCAGGAAAACATGCCACCTTAATAACAAGATTAATTCAAGAGTTTTCAGAATGCTTCCAGTCAAGTCAGGGCTTCACCATCAGAAGACTGAAAAGCGTTACTACTAAGCTTCATTTTACTTTTTCAAATTAGTTAGAGAGACTAATAGTTCCCTCTAGTTCTCATTGAGCTCTTGCTGAGTTAATATTCACACGTTTGTTTATGAGTCATAATAATAAACATAACAAACAAGGCAACTAACCAAGTGACTGTGCAGGAATGTGACCGTGTTTTACATGCTATTTGGACACATGTATAGGATACTATGAAATTAGTACTTTCCCCCCCTGTTCTTATGATATTTCCCTCTCCTGTTCCTGATTCATACCACAATCAGGAGTATGAGGCAAAGTTATTTTGAGTCTGATTTTGCAAATATAAAGAATTTATAGATTTATAGAATTTATAAAGAAAAGACATAGTGATAGCCAGGAAAGCTTAATCTAACAAGTAGCATGTATGTTGCACTCCGTAGTGTTCTGTTTATGAATTTCAGAGTGTGAGATGATTGTTTGTTAAGTAAGTGAAAGATCTAAGATTGACCTTAGGAGAGCATTACCATGTACACTTTGATTTACTCACAGAATGAATTTGTGAATGAGTTTGCTGGACAGTACTTCATTTACTTCCAGAGTAACTTCCTTTTCTGGAGAATACAAAATTAAAATTATTACATCTTCCTCACTGTAATTAATGTGACATAAGCAGTTTTTTTTGAGTTTTCTTAAAAATTGTTCACCAACTTAAAAAGTTATAAGCAGAAACTAGTCTGGTAGAAGAAATTATATCATAGGCTTTGGGAAATAACTGGTCTCAGCAAAAATGACAAGCTCCATGAAATTGCGTAGTTGCAGATGTTATCAGTTTCTCTGGTACTGTAGCTTCAATGGGCTAAGGGCAACAGCAAAACAAGATTTCTAGGTAGAGAAAATTTGGGTTATTTTTTTCTGGTTTGCCACTTTGAAGTGTTGCAGTTTATTGAGGCCAGTGTTATAAGCTCTTGTTACACTCACAGAAAATATGCAGCAAGACAAAAGCAGTCAGTTATTGCAGACTCAAAACTAGACTGCTGAAAATTCTAGGATAAATCACTGAGCTGAAAGAGAAGGTAGAAGAGAAAAATTAATAGTTGCATGTGCTGGTGTTTACAGAAACCAAGATGGATGTGTAAAGTCATGTTGTTAATGACATCCTGGGTCTGACGAATATTTACTATTTCAGTTATTAATACAAAAAGACAGAGCTTCAGAAAGGAACTCTCCTGAAAACTGCTGCTGGCTCCTTCCTTGTGAAGCAGGTCTCAGCTCCCACTTCTGCACTCTGACTATGACACAACATAAACATAATTTCACAAAACTCACATACTATTCTTGGGACAACTCACTACAAACTCAGCTCCTGAAAAGCACAGACCAAATCATACCACGTTTGTCTCCTTCTAGCCAACGTAATCTTCCATCACTATTCTGGGTGGCTATGCAACATCCACAAACCAGTGATTTTCTCAGTAGCATGCTAGAAATCTCTGGTGAAGTGTTTCAGAGCCTTGGTGTTACATCAGTTTTTTGAACTGAAAAACTGCCCAAAATCGTAAAGATGGTAGGTTTGGTATTATGCAATGTAGTTGTGTCCAGTCTGCTCCAGAGGACAATAGTTTGGGGCTGCAATCATTCATTACCACTGGGCCAGGAAGTCCCAAGCAGAAGCATTCAGCAGTACAGGTGTGGTTTTTAACATTGTAGGAGAATGCCAAAAGAAATAGCTAAAATAATATTATAGCTCCTGTCTGACTTCAAGTAGGATCAAGTCCTGTGTTTGGCCTCTGAGAATGCCGCCAGGCCATGCCTGACACACCTAGTTTCAGAAACATACTCAGGCTTAGGAATGTTCAAATTCTTGGTGTTGTCCAGGGACAACAACAGTCAGGTGAATTTAAACTACTAAAAGTCAGTTAATTCGCTGTGGTTCTATGTAAAAAGTAATATCAAACACTATCAAATTGGTTTTCTGTTAATATAGTCATAAAATCAGTAATATTAGTTGGGTCCCTGAGTCTTCAATCCCCCAATCCTCTACTGCTGTCTCCTGTCTCTTATCAGCCAACCCAACTGGTTGAAAGGGTTTCCTTTCCCATCCTCCCAGTCAGAGGCACTCCACCTTGGCCCAGCTAAAGGGAGCAGGTCATGCCTGCAGGTCCTGCAAGAAGTGTGGTGCAGAAAGTGGTGCATCTTGGACTTTTCTCTTCATTATTGGAGAGACCTTCACAGCTCAGATGTCCTCTCTGGGTTAAGATTTTGGCACCTGTCTTTTCAAGATGAAGGAGATCAGCTCTTTCTCAAGAAGAGGTTTACACTTTCACATGGTGATGTGCTCTTTTCAGTTCTAGGTTCATTTTTATCATCTTTGGTTCACCCAGCTAAGTGGAAGGTTGTGGGCCTCAAACCACCCACCCATAGGAGAAACTACAGAATATGCTAACATATGGACTAAATTTACCTTAACTAAAACATCCCATCTTGATCTAAAGGAAGAGAGAATCCACTGTAGCCCTTTGCAAACAGCTTCATTAATCAGATAGCCATCATATTCACCTGATCGTTAATTTTGTCTGGCTTCAAATTTCAAATGCTGGATTTGATTATACACTTACCTGGATTGATGAAAAATCATTCTATGAAGATATTATTCTTCATATTGATTCTTACATTGATGAAGTTACAATGTATCTTCAAAAATGTAAATAGGGTACACAGTTTTTCACTAAAAAAATAGAAATCATATGTTGATTTTTTTTCTAGCTTTTATTTGAACAGATCAATTCAGTGCCCTGCTTCCACTACATTTGCCAGAACCAAACTCATCATTCTCAGCATGTTTCTACCATTAACAGTCAGAGTTTAGTTAACAAATACAATGCACTCATGACTTGAGCTTTTTTATTCTAGCTTCCACAGACTGTTAAATCCTTCTCTAAACCATAATTCCCAGCTCCCATGAAAACATCCTAATCATTTTTGATGCTATACAGTTTCTTCCAAGAACAGTGGGAGGGAAAAGATTGAGTATGCGGTAGAATCACTTTGTGTTTGTATCACTTTGCCTGCACAGTTTAGTTGGTATGGCCAGTAATAGGGCTCTGGCCCTATGATCTAAGCCTACAGAGCATTTTACAATAATTGTTCAGGGAAGTAGGGACAAGACCCCAGATCTCATCCCTTCCAGCCCTGAGTAGCTACAATTGCAGACTCCTCCTTACTTTTGTTCTCTGTTTCTCTACTAATGGATATAGCCCTCAGTTACCAGGAACTGGATGCACTTCGTCCTATGCCCCTAATGTACAAATAATTTTGGTGTCACTGTCCAAGAGAAAGATTGTTTGTATCGGATTTTTTTTTGCGTGTACAAACACTAAAGTGGAAAAAACAGAAGATACGTGACTGGGAATTTGCAGCTAGAGTAAGAAACAGAAGTAACCCACTGTGGTTAGCTTTGGTAGCTCCAAGCACTTGAAAATATCTGCAACACATATAGCCACTGAATTTTGCTTATCATTTATTGAAGCAAAAGAACACTATGTAGAGGGTCAAGTAAAGAGATACTGATTGAGTGGTCAGGAATTTTTAGAAGCAATGAAACTTTTCCATTTCTATATGATTAGGGATTAGAGAAAAAATACCTCCTTCTTTTGGAGGAAGTTGTAAAGGTGAGGTAATGTCATTTCTTTAAAGCTGCTCACAAATCCTTGTGCAGTTCTGGATCAACAGATACTGGAGTTCTTCCAAACACAGGGGGAAACAGCAGCATCCTGCAGGGTAACAGTTTCTTGCCTGCTTAGCCTGGTCCTTGCCTGCTGTTTTTAGCAAATACCTCAGGTGCACTAGCAGGGATTTCAGCTGGATTTGACCTTTGCATCTGCTTTCTTTCCACTTTCTGTGATCTGTCTGAGAAGCAAGTCTCCTAGCACAGCATGTACATAATATAAGATAAAATGCTGCAAAAATATCAGAGTTCGTAATTTTGTCCATCCCAGAGCGCAGGCATTGCTATTTTTTCCATTTCCCAGATGTTGTGTGGTTTTAGATTTCTTTAGAAATGAATTTTGGATCACTTTGGATAGTTCTTTTCTAAAGCAATGTTTCACTTCACCTTGTCTCTGTCAGAGCTATAGCTCCAGATGGGCAAATGAGCACTCAGAGTGACAACTCTGAAGCACAGACCTGTAAGAAATCTATTTTAGTAATATCCCCCCTGATACCAGAAATTGTAAGAAAGTCTACATAGCAAACCTCCGCAGAGAATATATAAAACCAGTGTATTTTACGACATCTGTGCCATGTGGTAAGTATAAGGAGGTTTTGATCATGTTTAATTACAAAGGTCGATTCATATCTGAATTTGCTATAGTGATAAAGCAGACATCCAAAACTCCTGATAAAAAAAAAAGCCTTTGCACCATTCTATACCAGTAGATTTATTCCAGAACATTAAAAAAAAAAGAAAGAATTTTAAGAAAACATTACTAGAGCTAGTTAGTGTCAACACCTGCTGACACTAATATGTGCCACAGGTATGTTCTCAGTCCAGAAAAAAATATGAGTATCCCAACAAATGACTTAAAACTGCCTCATTGAACTAAAACCTTTTTTCTAATCCAAGAAGTCACAAAATACCAAACCATCATTGGATTTTATAAAAGAAAAGAAAATTGTTATGGAAGAGGGACTGATAGACAATTATTATATGAAGTAAAAAAATTATCATAACCTATCAAGAGGAATATTTTCAGCTAGCTATTTGAATAGCCAGAGTAAGTTTTTTTGTGATGGATTACCAGAGAGATTTTAGTGCACAGATTGGTTTCTCTTATGGCTGTGCAATTAATCACATAATTATCTCCTTTACATGACATTCATGTACTGCTTAACATTCATTACTTGATTTCTAGGCCGTGTAAATAAGCTTCTTTTTAGAGGGGAAATGAGTAGCACTCTCCCTGTGTAAATCCTCAAATTGCACATTTAATAGTGTCATACATTTCTCCAGATTATTTGCCACCCCCTCAGAACAGAGGTGGGCACGACCAAGTCGCAGCCAAGCTGGTGTTCCAGGAGCTCAGCTGACAGCAGCCCCTGGCTTCAGGCAGTGACTCTGCCTCCGTAAATAATCCTGCTGTATTAGCAAGTGCAAGAAAACCAGTTCCCTTGCCATTTGAGCCCTTACTTTCCCACCCACCCACTACCACCACCAAAATAGGCAGAGTGATTTCTGCTGCTCGCCCACAACTCCTGTGAAAACCCTTGTAACAGTGCCGTCTACTGACACCTGCTTTGAAAATACACCTACAAAACATCCCCAGCACCCCATAAGTCCCAGAACATGCTCATTGCTACATCAGACAAACCTTGATGATGACTTATACCATTGAACATGAGGGTAAATGCACGCATTAACACGTTGTTCAGGTGGCCCCAAAGATGACATCTTCCCAGTCCTAGATCTTGCTCTCTTCAGTCCATCAGTTCCTGCCCTCATCTGGAGCAATTATGCCTGGGTCTCAGTATTTTGGTATGATCCACCAGGAACATAAGAGCTCTTATTTATTCTATTTATCCTATTTATGGAGCTTAATAAGTTTAAAGTATGTGCCATTTTTAGAGGTAAGTGCTATGTAGTTTTTAATACATACATCACACAGAATCACAGAATCACAGAATTCTAGGGTTGGAAGGGACCTCAAAGGATCATCTAGTCCAACCCCCCTGCCAGAGCAGGGTCACCTACAGTACATCACACAAGAACGCATCCAGGCGGCGTTTGAATGTCTCCAGGGAAGGAGACTCCACAACCTCTCTGGGCAGCCTGTTCCAGTGCTCCGTCACTCGCACAGTGAAAAAGTTTCTCCTGATATTCACATGGAACCTCCTATGCTCCAGTTTGCATCCATTGCCCCTTGTCCTATCATTGGTCGTCACTGTAAAAAGCTTGGCTCTATCGTCCTGACCCTCACCCTTTACATATGTGTAAACATGGATGAGGTCACCCCTTAGTCTCCTTTTCTCCAAGCTAAAGAGACCCAGCTTCCTCAGCCTTTCCTCATAAGGGAGATGTTATAGAGTACCTATTAGACTGGCAGAGAATGTCAGACTGCAGAAAGTATTGAATATTGTGCCAAACCTCTTCTACAGTGGCACCAAGGAAAAGTCTTGTTTACCTCAAACCCTGGATCATCATGTGGTGTACACAGCCACTGAGCAACCTCAGTAAGTGATGCAGCATAAACTGTTGCACAGAGAGAACAGATGCTCCAGGTGCTGAAGATTAAGTAGGTAAGTTATATTTCAAATATTTTCAATTTCCATGGGTCTAGGATAATAAAACAATTTCATAAGGAGTAAATGTTCAAAGTAATTCTTAGCACTTTGTAAAAAAAATTCCAAACAATACTAAAAAATATTATATTGCAGAGATTCTAATGCCCAACTTTCATTTCTTTGACCACAGATGCCAGTATGCCTATGGATGATGATGGGACTATGAGGAAGTGCATCAGATGGATTAATCATTCAGTCTTTGAGAGGCCCAACATGCTTTTTGGAATATCATCTGTTCTGAGGACTCTTTTTGTACGGTACATCTGGAAAGTTTGTATTACCCTTCATGTTAAATCGATCTTCCAAGTCAGATGTGGAGCAAACAGATGGTAATATTTTGCTTTATTTTTTTTTTTTTGATTCCTACCTCATATCTCCTTTTAAGCAAACTCAGCAATAATAGGTACGTTATATAAAAGCATATATTAGGACTGTGCATCTGAACCTTTCTTATATGTCACCAGAAGTCTACTATCTACAGGCACACAACTGGTATTAATGTGTATGGTTGAAGTTTTTCAACACTTTTTTTAACCTCAAGAATTTCTTCTGGTTGCTTACACCTACCAAATTATTTCAGAAATGTTTGCCTAGATGTTTATTTTTGGAATTTTGTCAAAACAGAAAAATACAAAAATACATTTTTTGTGATATACATTATTATAAGTCATACTGGAAAACAGAATTTGCTCCCTTCTGTTATGGTGTTCCTCTGTGATCCTAAGCAAGTAATTGGGTTAATTTTGCCCTTTAATTTAAGAGATTTTTTGCTCTTTCTCCTCATGTTAGTTCCCTAACTGAAAAACAGTGATAATTCTATTTCTCCCTCTCTCAAACTCAACATAAAAATCGAGTAATTTATTTTGGTTATTGTGAGTATGATGGGGGTTGAGTGAACACCATGGAAATGCCTACATTTGGCATGCCACACAGTCGATGTGGCTGTCCACTGAGTGACTGATACACATGGAGGAATAGAATGACTAGCCTTCAGTCAACACTGTCTATCCAATTATCCTATGAAAAAAAAGACCCTCCAACCATGCATATAAAAGCTTACCAAAATCCATATCCACCTAAGAGAAATTAAAGCTGTCTTAGTTCTGCCATGAGGAAAACTTAATAAAAAAAGTAACTTTAGAACACTGATTGAATGTCTCAGTTATATGGGTGTCATATGCAGAAAACTGTGTCTTGACACATCATGTCAAGAAAATCTGTTCTCTGTGCCCCATTATGGCTGTACTGCACACAGAGGTTGTATCTGCAGGATCTGCTTGTTTCCCAGATCACAGTTTCTAGGCTGAGAGCATTGCAGACTGATTATATGTTTTCCTGGTGAGTGTTGGGACCCATTTAAATGAGTGAAAGAGAAAGCATTTAATAAACATTCAGGGAGCAAACACTGCCTGGTGTCTCCTTAAAAAGAAGTGTCACTAGGAAATCAAGTATTAAAGGTGTTTAAATATAAACAAAACTGGTTTGACATCTTGGAATCATGTGTTGGAAGTTTTTCAAAGATATTAAAAGAAGATCATAGGGTGTCTGAATAACTACATGTTCTTCCAGCATAGTCTCAGGGAAACTTTCAGGGCCACTTAGCAAAGGGAAATTGGCAGGAGCTTTCACAACTCAAAAAGAGCAAAATCCTCCTTAGTAAATTATGAATCGCTTAAATAAAGCTGAGTACATGAAAAGGTGACTTCAGCAGTTGCTTCTTGAATTCCTGAAATGCAAAATGGATCTAGTTCTCAGGTTAAACTTATCTTACTCAGTACTTATTTCACAGTAGGGTCACGATGAAACCACAGCAGTTAACAATTGAAATGGGGTTACATTTGTCTGGTGTAAAGTTTGATTATGCACTGTATGGGATATGGGTCCTGCTTGAGAAGTGTAGCTTTAATATTTAGGCCAAATATTTTTTATTTCTATCACAGAATTCTCAGAGAATTTAGTGAAGAAGGCTCTCAGAAATGGCAACCAGAGAATGACAGAGTGGTTGAGGTTGGAAGGCACCTCTGAAAGTCATCTGTTCCAACCTCTGTCTTCAAGCAGGGTCACCTAGACCCAGCTGTCCAGCACCATGTACACATGGCTTTTGAATATCTCCAAAGATGGATACCCACAGCCTCTCTGGACAACCTATGCCAGTGATTGATCACTCCCAGAGTAAAAAAGGGTTTTGTAGTGTGATCAGATGAAAGTTCATGTGTTTTAATTTGTGTTCACTGCCTCTTTTACTGTCACTGGGCATTACTGAGAAAAGCCACCTTCATACCGTCTCTCCAGCTACTTATACACCCTGACAAGATTCCCACTAGCTTTCTTTATGCCAAGCTAAACAGTTCCATCTCTCTCAGCCTTTCCTCATAGGACAGATACTCCAGTCCCTTAATCAGCTTCTTAGCCCTTCACTGGACTCTCTCTAGCATGTCCACATCTCACTTATGCTGGAGAGTCCAGAACTGGACACAGTACTCCAGATGAAGCCTCACCAGTGCTGAGTAGAAGGGAACAGTAACAGTCACCTTTCTCAGCCTTCTGGCAACACTTCTCCTAAAGCAGCCCAGGATACTGCTGGCCGTGTTTTGCCAGAAGAGTACATTGGTAGCTCAAGTTCGGCTTATTGTCCACTAGGACTTCAAGGTTCTTCTTGGTAAAGCTGCTTTACAGCCAGCTTGTCCCCAGCATATATTGGTGCATGGAATTGTTCCTACCTAGGTGTAGAACTTCCACTTCCCCATGTTGAACTTCATGAGGTTCCCATCAACCCACTTCTCCAGCCTGTTGACGTCCCTCTGAATGGCAGCATAACCCTCCAGTGTATCAGCCACTCCCCCAAATCAAGATATTTGGACATTAGAAAATATTAGTGTTTTCCAGTGTAAATAAACAAGAACCTGAAAGCCCAAAAGTGTCCAAGTACCAACAGAAGGTGACTTTAAACAAAAATAAATGGTTTCTCTGACAAAGGCACAATCCATTCTTCAGCTTCTCTATCTTTGCTTTGAACCGTCTGCAGTACAAGACCTTTGGCTGGTGTCTGCCAGACTTTCAGATCTTAGCTACTCCTGACTTCAGAAGTATAGAAAATAAAACAGTGGTTCAGAAAAAAATTATTTCTTTCAAAAAAACTTTTTTTATTCTTCACTGGAACAAAGCCAGGATATTCCAAAATTTTTCATTGAGGAAAGCAAGACAGAAAAGAAAACAAAACCACAGTGAGATAACCCACCATGACATTGCAGATAAAATATCCACTTGATCCATAGGAGATCATGTGTCAGTTCCCACTTCTAACTGACTCAGGGCCAGCACTTCACTCCCCCATTGAGTGTCCTAGTGCACAGGTTACAGCTTTAGTTTCTTTATTGGGAGCAATAAATAATGAAGAACAGCTTCAAAAGGAGGGACTGAAAAGGATTAACTAATCCTCATCGATCCATAACAGTGGGGGATTTGCATATAATTCTTCCACACCTTCAGGACATTTACTTAGCTTTATCCTGTTGGCAAATTTGTGGAACTATTTTTTCTTCCTTTCCACATCTTTTACCCTGCCGCTACACAGACTTTGCAATGAGAACTTGTTTAAAATTACACATTTACCTGAAAAGTTTAAGGTTTGATAAACTGCCATGTTCCAGTATAAACTGTTCTCACTGAAGAAAACCCTTATCTGCACTCACTTTGGTCTTCCTTGCTACAAATTTTTTTGTGCAACAGAGCAAACCAAGGTACATTCACAAAGAGATTAAATGTAAAGAGTAGTTTTTAAATTAAAGGAATTAAAGAGATATGTTTGCAAGTCTGAATTAAAAAAAACAGTTAAGAAATTGCTTGGGTATTTTTATTTTGTCTCATTTATCCTTAAGAGTGTTACCTTGGTCAGGATGGGTTCAAACACAATTACACTTACAGAGTTCTGGCAAAATCACAACTGTTGTGATGTATCTTGTGTTATGTTACATATCAGATCTGTAATTCTCTGCTAGCTGTCTGTATCTGGGAAGAAATAATATCTAAAGCATTATACAATGTCATTTTAAGGAAATCAGAACCACTGAAGCATATTGCCTGAATTGAGGAGTCCTAATATTAGTCCCTTCTAGCTTTTATCTTGCATCCATGGTTACCTGTTGCAAGTTCTGTACCATGCTAGCTATAGAGAATGGAAGAGCAAAATAAACAGTGACTTTAACAAATATCCTGTATATTCCCATTAATTATCGACAAAGCTAATTCTTCTTGCCAGAGCTGTGAAACAACCAAGCCTTTAAACTGTTTTTCCTGGGCACTGTACTGCGCCTATCAGCTCCCACAGCTTTGGTTCCACTCTAGTTTTCTTTCACAAGGTTCACAGAATCGTAGAATCATATAGGTTGGAAAAGGCCTTTAAGACCATCGAGGCCAAACATTAACCTAGCTCTACTAATCTAGCTCTATCAAGCCCACTGCTAAGCCATGTCCCCAAGCACCACATCTACATGTCTTTTAAATACCTCCAGGGATGGTGACTCCACCACTTCCCTGGACAGCCTGTTCCAGTATCTGATAACGCTTTCAGTAATTTTTTCTAATATCCAATCTAAACCTTCCCTGATACAACTTGAGCCCATTTCCTCTTAACCCATTACTTGTTACTTGGGAGAAGAGACCAACACCCACCTCGCTACACCCTCCTTTCAGGTAATTGCAGATAGCAAGGACATCTCCCCTCAGCCTCCTTTCCTCCAGACTGAACAACCCCAGTTTCCTCAGCCACTCCTCATAAGACTGGTGCTCTAGATCCTTCACCAGCTTTGTTGCCCTTCTCTGGACTCGCTCCAGCACCTCAATGTCCTTCTTGTAGTGAGAGGCCCAAAACTGAACACAGTACTCGAAGTGCAGCCTCACCATCGCACAGAGTACAGGGGGACGATCACTTCCCTAGTCCCACTGGCCACACTGTTTCTGATACAAGCCAAGATGCTGTTGGCCGCCTTGGCCACCTGGGCACACTGCTGGCACATCTTCAGCCGGCTGTTGACCAAGACCCCCAGGTTCTTTTCTGCCAGGCAGCTCTCCAGCCAATCTTCCCCAAGCCTGTAGCATTGCACGGGGTTGTTGTAACCCAAGTGCAGGACCTGGCATTTGGCCTTGCTGAACATCATGCAACTGATCTCAGCCCATTGCTGCAGCCTCTCCAGGTTGTCTGTAGAGCCTTTCTACCCTCGAGCAGATCAGCACTCCCTCTCAACTAGGTGTCATCTACAAACCTACTGAGGATGTATTCGATCCCTTCAGTCAGATCATTGATAAAGATACCAAACAGAATTGGCCCCAATACTGAACCCTGAGAAACACCACTTGTGACCAGCCAGCAACAGGATTTAATTCTATTCATCACAACAATTTGGGCCTGGCTGTCCAGACAGTATTTTACACAGCAGAGCACACACCTGTCCAAGCCTTGGGCAGGCATTTTTTTCATGAGAATATTGTGGGGGACAGTGTCAAAAGCTTTACTGAAGTCCAGACAACAACCACAGCCTTTCCCTCCTCCACTCAGTGGGTCACCTTGTCATAGAAGGAGATCAGGTTCATCAAGCAGGATCTGCCTTTCATGAACCCACGCTGCCTGAGCCTGATTGCCTGGTTGTCCTGTAAATGGTGCCTAGTGGCACTCAAGTTGTTCTGCTACATAACTTTCCCTGGCACCAAGGTCATACTGACAGGCCTGCAGTTCCCCAGATCCTTCTTCCAGCCCTTCTTCTAGATGCGTGTCACATTTGCCAACCTCCAGTCCACTAGGATCTCCCTAGTTAGCCAGGACTGCTGATAAATGATGGAGAGCATTGGTGAGTATATCTACCAACTCCTCCAGCACCCTAACCCCTCCAGCTCCATAGACTTGTGTGAGTCTTAGGTGGTGTAGCAGGTCACTAACCATTTCATCTTGGATTATGGAGGTCTTATTCTGTTTCCCATCCCTGCCTTCCAGCTCAGGGGTCTGGATAGCCAGAAAACAGTCATAGACTGAGGTGAAGAAGGCATTCAGTATCCCAGCCTTTTCCTCTGTCTTGGTCACTATGTTTCCTCCAGTATCCAATAAAGGATGAAGATTCTCTCTAGTCCTCCTTTTTTCGTTAATGTATTTATAGAAACATTTTTTATTATCTTTCACCACAGTAGCCAGGTTGAGTTCTAACTGGGCTTTGGCCCTTCTGGTCTTCTCCCTGCATAGCTTCACTACATCTTTGTTGTCCTCATGAGTTGCCTGCCCCCTTTTCCAAAAGCCATAAACTTCCCTTTTGTTCCTGAGTTCCAAACAAAGATCTCTGTTTAGGCTGGTGTTCTTCCCTGTGGTCTCTTCTTTTAGGACATGGGATGGCCTGCTCCTGCGCCTTTAAGATTTCCTCCTTGAAGTATGTCCAGCCTTTCCAGACTCCTTTGCCCTTCAGGACTGCCTCCCAAGGGACTCTGTCAATCAGTCTCTGAAAAAGGCCAAAGTCTGCTTGCTGGAAGTCCAAGGTGACAGTTCTGCTGACCCCCCTCCTTACTTGTCCAAGAACTGAAAACTCTATCATTTCATGATCACTATGCCTAAGACAGACTCCAACCATTACATGTCCCACTGGTCCTTCTCTGTTAACAAGCAACAAGTCCAGGAGGGTACTTTCCCTAGTTGACTCCCTCACCAGCTGTGTCAGGAATTTATCTTCCACATAATCCAGGAACCTCCAGGACTGTTCTCTCTCTGTTGTGTTTCCAGCAGACACCTGAGAAGTTGAAGTTCCCCACATGAACAAAGAGTAGCAATTGTGAGACCTCTCCCAACTGCTTATAGAGGCTTTCATCTGCCTCTTCATCCTGGTTGGGTGTTTTATAACAAACTCCCACCATTATATCCACCTTGTTGCCCTTCCCCTTGAATCTTAGCCCTAAACACTCAACACTATCACCACGATTATTAAGTTCTAGACATTTGTATCAATCCCTATCACAGAGTTCCACCCCACCACCTCTCCTTCCTTGCCTATCCCTTCTGGAAAGTTGGTAGCCATCAATTGCAACACTCCAGTCATGTGAGTTACATTTCTTTGATGGGAACTATATCATAGTTTTCTTGCTGCACAATGGCCTCCAGTTCCTCCTGTTTGTTGCCCATGCTGCATGCATTGGTGTAGATGAACTTCAGCTGGGCTAAAGGTTCTGCCACCTTTCTGGGAGGAGAAGTCCTAATTCCCACCTGACTGTTCTCAGATGCTTCCATAGTTACCAACCTATCACTAACCCTTGTGTCTTTGCTGCCACATGGATCACCATCCCCCACGTCTACTGAGACAGCAGACTGTAAGACCTTGCTAGCACACTGTCCCACAATCACTGGCATGCAGAGCCCATGACCCCCTCCAGTAAACCCAGTTTCATCCCCATCCCCCTTCAAATCTAGTTTAAAGCTCATTCAATGAGCCCTGTTAACTCTTGTCCCAGGATCCTTTTCCCATTACAGAACCCAGGTTTTAGAAATGACTGCCAAGTTTACTTTTATAGATTACTCAAATTTACCTTCAGGACTGTACTGCAATTGCAGGAAAAAAGCAAAAGAGCCAGGCAATTAAAGACATAAAACTATATAGTATAAATTACGTATTTTCTTCAGTACAAACCATTTTTTGGAAGAAAAATCTTTCCTGGGGAATTAGGTATTCACCAGAAGAGACAGGTGCATTTATTTGTCTCAGAGGTAAACCCCCAAAAGAGACTCTTTTGCATTATCATTTCAGAATAAATAAATAAATAAATGACAATGAGAGAAAAGAGGAATGTCTATTTTCAGAAAAAATTGCCAAGACCGAAACTCATTAGAATACGAAAGGTCTGTGGGCATAATAAATGACATTCCATAACAGGCTGAAATTCAGCTCAACATAATAAAACAATAGTAAGGAAATAATAGAAAATTATTATTTTGTTTAGACCTACAGTCTCTTCAGGGCAGAGAAGAGGGTATATAACCCTTAACCACTTTGTTTAATCTTTTTATAAGTGAAGAGCATAATGTTTTCCATGCTTGTAATTTTCATTGTATTTTTGAGTGTTTCCTGTAACTTGTTTTATACTAAGTAAAGGGAAGTTCTCACTGATAACATTGCATTACGCACTACTTTCTAAAATATAGTGGTGTGCAAAGATATTGCTAGTCAATTATAATATTAGAGAGGGCTCAAATTTAAACTGAAAATCTGTGTCCAGCATTGAATAGTCACAGAGAGTTGATCTCTTCTAGTTTATGAGAAAATATATACACTATAACAAGGTAAACATATGAAGTAATGGTGAAAATGGGGTAAGATGGCACCTGATGCTGGGTCCCTCCATACATATTTTCATGGACACTTAAATGGCTCCTGGAACAGGGAGCAAGACAGTAAAATATATTTTTGTTAATGTGTACATCAATATACTTTTGTGATATTACCCTAAACGCAAGGAAGCAAATCAGAGGTGGCTGCTGGAGGAAACAAACGGAAGATAAATCAATGAGGACAATGCTGTTTGGTTTCAACTAACAAGATAAGATTTATGCTTCAGTGAGTTTTTCAGCAGCAGCTGAAATACACCTTTCAGAGAAACACACACACAAATTGTAGCTAACTCCTATCTCTCCCAAGCTAGAGACTGGAAATTGAAAGGCCAAAAGGAGTGTTATAAACTATAGTGTAGATAAGACCCATCTCGGTGGTGGCTTTTTTTGGAGTATTTTCTCTATTTGCTCTATGGTTCAGGATAACTATTGTCTTGAAAAAGATTTTTTTTAATTTCTTTAATCAACTGTTGCTGCAATATCACCAATCTCTGCAATTTCATTCTCTGTATATGTTAACAGATCATAATGAGGTATAGAGCAAATGGCTGTGAATTTTTACAAAAATCTATCCCCTTGAAGATAGAGGCCATTTATTTCTGAGAAAGTGTGATTATCGACAAACCTAAGGGATGAACTTCAGAGTGCAAAAAGAAAGTGCTAACCAGATGTATGTTCATAGTCTGGACTTAATTATGTTCCAGTTAAAATTAAACAGAAATTTTGCCATGGCACTTTGTGAGCTCTTCTCTACAAGATGCTTTTGACTTACACGTTACTAAAGCCCTTAGGGATCACTGTCGTATTATTGATGCTATATGTAATTTACATTGAAACTATGGAATAAGGACAACCATAAAATGGCAAATTATATCGGAATTCAGAGTTAGTCATTTAAGTGTTCTTGGATAAACTCAATTGTTATTTTATGTCTGTTTCATTTTGAAGAAATTGAATTGAGGAAAAAACCAACAGCCAGAAATAGCTTCAGCTACGCAATGGAAACACTTGGTTTAGTCTCCGTGATGGATGTAAGTGAAGTTAAAGCAAGTTTTAAAGTTTTCTATTGACTTTCAATTACAAAAAAGTCAAATATCAGTACTTGCATTTTTTAGTTCACCGTGTTATGTAAAATTAAGATGTTTATCTCCTGCCTCATGAAAACAAAACTATTCTTTCTGAAGATGGCAAAGTTGAAAATGTTTTTCTTCATTTTATAAAGTTAATTCATCATAAAAGAGAACTCAGGGATGGAAATGTGTTATCATGGTATAAAATATTCTGTTTTAATGATAAAATACTCAGATTTTATTAACTGCAAAATTGGCAGCACTTTTGATATATCAGAAGAAGATGAAGAAAATTATACAAAATTCATTATCATACATTTGTGATTATCTTATGTATAGATATTTTCTGTACAGAGATGACATGCAAGTGCTAAGCCAGCCTTTGCAGAGACACTTAGGATCTAGAGTTGGCAAATGTCACTTTGCTTTTAAACTGAGAGGATTGTCTGATGTTAGATATTGCATTCATCCCGACTTTTTAGAAACTGCTTCTGGTGGAAACAGCAACTCAGAGAATTTATCTCAAGCAGAAAACAGCTCTAAGCTTATTGTGCAAAAACTGACCTGTAGTGAAACAGGTAGTTGGTGTGATTTAAAGAATGGGGAGGGGGGCGGGGGGAGGGGTTGTTTTGTTTATTTTCTTAATTTTTTAATCTTCTGAGATATAAAGGGAAAAAATCTCATTTAACTCATAAAACAGTTCAGTTTCCACTAAAAGTTATGATTATTTGATAATAAGAAGCAAATTAAAGGCATCTCAAAGTAAAGGTCATCATGTCTAACACACAGCTCACTGATCTAACCCTTATGGAAAGAGCTGGTGTAGTTGTCTATAGGTTAAAGATTTCCAGCCATTATGCCAGCTGCAACTTGAGTCCTTTATTACCCAGTGTCGTCTCCTGCTTCAGACTCACCTCCATGTTTCTGCCTTTACTGTAACTCCTGCAAACACATGGCTCAGGTTGCAATGCTGGAGTGGGCACCTTGGCTGCAGATGTGGCAGCAGATGCAGGGAGCCAGAGAGGTCCTTGGCCCCAGCACGTAAGAAGGTGGGTTGAGGTAGGCTGCTGTCAGCAAAGTCCCATCAGCCATGAAGAAATCCAGGGATGGACAAGCATGGATATTACACAGGAGGCTGTGTGGTACTTAATTACTGGCTGGGGTTAAACCATGGCAAAGAGTTCCCAGTCCTGGCAGGTACTCACCACCTCGCTCAGTTGACACAAGTCTGGGGACTGCCCTTTGGGTGTGTTTCTGAGAGCTGTGGTTTAAGCCCCACTGGAACTGAATTTCTCTGGTATATTTAAACAGGCACAGGACAAAATGAAATGCTTCTGCCAGCTTGCATTGGAGTTGGCAGGGCTTTTGCTTTACTGAGCACCTAGAATCTGAAAGAGCACTGTCAGAGGACAGGCAGTCATACCCCCTCTGAGTTTCCCTGTTCTGTCCATAATAATCTAATACACCACAGCCTCCACTAGTCTCCTGCCTGAAGAATCGGCGTAGCATGTCCTGATAGATAAAGTGGTTATTATACAACATGAGTATCTGCCACTGGGATAAATCTATAATTAGGATATCCACTTATGAACGCGTTCCAAATACATCTAAACAGTTATGTCTATTACTGGCATAATTGTAAATGAATCAGAATAAGCATCAGCAAATGAATCAAACTGGAAGTTGTACAGTTTGCCTTGCTAATTATATTGCTCATAAAATAGCTGACATGAAATGTCTGCTACCTGCTGACTGGGGAATGCAGGGGGTTCTTTATGCTAATATTGAACACTTAATAAATAGGACATTTAAAAAGAAAAATATAAATAGCTTCAGAGAGTGATCAAAAATGGTTATTTTAACATCTAGAACATTCACATTCTACTAGATTTAGAAACCAGACGCTGGTGGGAACATTTCTAGCAGAAAATAGAGATGCTTTCCTCTTTAGTTCAAACTCTCTGAATTCAGTTCCAAATGGCTTTTTCTTTTAGTCTTTCAGCTACCAGTACAAGCAAGTCCTGGTGGGACAGGTTGAAGAAATATAAATTCAGGCCTTTGTTAACAATTTCCTTATGCCCAGTTAAAATAAGGAGATTCCTGAGATCTATATCATTTTACATCACTCCCCTCCTTAGAGTATTTGACCCTGTTTATTGATTCTGGAATCATACAAATAAGCCTTTTAAGCAGTTGTTTGCCACGAAGTTTTGCTGCTGCCATTACAAAGAAACTCACAGGAAAAACACAATATCGACAGCTAATAAGATCGATATCATACTCATCAGAATAACCTTCATTTTGCAATTGACCCTTTTCAACCGTGCTAATACTTGACTAATATAATGAGCTGTGCCTACTCCCCCACCACCAGCTGGTTCAGTCCCACACAAGATGACAGCAAAGGCTGGTGAGGGGGAAGCAGAAGAGAGGAAGCGGAGACTAAAGCTCCTGCTGCCTCTTCTTCGGTGCTACTTGCTTAGTTGTGCCGCTCAGCAGCAGCAGAAGTGCCTCACAGATGCCTCTTCAATCAATTATGAAAGTGTTGATGCATCCTCTCCACTCCCAGGAGTCAGGGAAATCAGCACATCTGTAACCCCTAGTAGCAAACTTAGAGATCAGATAAGAACCATGTTAGCAATAATAAGGAATGCCAGGCTCATCATTATCACTTTTGTCTTTTGTACTTTGCTTCTTCTCAAAAGACCTGGGATTACGGCATGCACAAAGTAAGAGCAGAAGTAGGAGCAGCTACATCTCTGCGAGTGGCAGCAAAATTTTGCTGGTTCAGAGCAGGGAAAAGACAAGCCTGCAAAACTGTGGGATAGAAGCCAGTTCACAGTCCAATTTAACCACTAGAAGTATCCAGAAATAAATTTGGCCAATGGTTTTTTCCACCTTATAGCTTTGAAAATAGAGGGTATAGAATAAGAAAGAGGTTCCAAAAGTTAAAGAAGAAAAAAGAGATTCAAATTAGCTTATTTTGCTTGTTAATGACGCATGCAAAAGCAAACAGAATTAAATTTGGTTCTTACCTTCTGTGGTCTGTCTCAGATGGCTCACAAGCACTGAATATAGGCAGATGATTGTTATTATTAATTGTTGTCATGTTCTGAAAGTTGGAGACGTGGCAATTCCTGTGGGACCCCACAGGACAATGTAGAGATAACATTATCAGGTGCCAAAAGGGCAATAGCTCACTGGGACTGATGTGTGGCTTATGGGAGATTGGACAGAACCCCCTTGTTTTCTAAGCTCCCTCACTGTCGTGTGGAGCCTAGGTGCAGCTGAGTTCTGCCTCCTCTACCCTGATATAAGTCACACAGCTGATGCAACCTTGTTGTCCTGAGGGACCCTGTCCAAAATATTCGAGGGGAATCCCAGTGGCAAAATTAAGATGCAAACAAGGTCAAATGTCATGTTTGCACCTAGCTTTATTGAAGTTGCACAGGAGAGAGAGAGAGAGAGAGAGAAAGAGAAAACAGTATTATGACATAGCTGAGTGCAAGCGAAAGATACCACCATGGTTCAAATGACATCTCCTCCGGCCATTTCTTGATCCAGTGAGGGAGCACTTCAAAGCAAGCAGAGCACAGTATCTTTTTATACTTTCAATCTCTTG
>VZRW01011538.1:0-17873 GCA_013398125.1 Aegotheles bennettii | reverse complement strand
GCCTAGAGAGGCAGGGGCATCCAGCCCTGTACTTTTTGTGGTTTTAGTAGGTACAGACTCTTTCCTCTCTGTGGTTATGAAAAGCTGGAGCGACAAGCTTGCATACCCAGTTGGATCCAGCCTTGCGGTTTCTTGAGCAAAGCAATGGGAACACCTGGCATAGCTTCTTTGTAAAGCAAAGGACACGATGTTGAGACATAACACCAGCTTAACCCTTTACAGGTCTCTTACACCTGTTTAGGATTATGTGCACATAATAGCACTTTTCCCCTAGAGCTGTACTCACATATTGGCATCTCTGTAATAATGTGGAATTATTCTTGAAGAGTATTCTGTGCAATCAGATATTTTAGAGCAAAAAAAAATAGAACCTGAGAATCTTTGTGTTAGATCTCTCAGGTATACTTGTCCACAAGAACCATCCAATAAACTAAATCTCCCTCATTTTTGCATTTTATACATTTGATTTTTTCTCTTTGAATTGAAAACTGTCTTTAGCCTACTAACAGAATTTCAGAAACACCCATGCTCTGCAATACCTTGCTTCAGAGAGTAAAGTATATCCAATCAAATGTTCCAGTTCTTGCTTATTTTCTTGTGCTACTAAGGTCACCGAACTCTACTCAGTGAAACGTACATGTAAAACATTTTGAGCAAAGAATGACATCTCTTAAAAACCCTTGTCCTTTTTGTCCTATCTGTTATGTTCATTTTTTAAACAGTTGCGCACAGCTCCATCAGCTTGATGTGGCCATAATATCTATGCTTTTGTGGAGCTTCTCCCTGTTCTGTGATACCCACAGCCTCTGATATCTGCATACAATCAGTGGCAAAATTCTTGTCCTAGTAGCAGTGAATCCTGGATTTTACTGCTTTTATATTCCTGATCAGGGTGTAGATGTCATTCAGGAATAAAATAATAACTACATGAATATTCTGCTGCACTCTGTCATATAAACTATGAACTTCTGCTGCTTGAAAGCTTTCACTCCTCGTTCCAAATAAAATTAAGGAATTTAAATGCTACGGGCAAACTGTTCTGCTACTGATGATTTGAAAGAGGAGGAAGGTGTGTAGCCAAGATGATATTTACAGTTTACTGTTGCCTTTCTGTTAATGATGATGATGCGTAAGAGTGTCTATCTATCACGATGTGATGATCGTTGTGTGTTAGCTATTGCGTTACTGGGGCAACAGCATTCAAAATCTCCAGAAAAGAGTTTGCGATTATGTTTCTGGCTATCAAAACTCAAGGAAATGTCATCTTCCTCTACTGAAAAAGATCAGAAGAAAACAAAATAAATAGGAAAAAAATGGAAATAATAGGTCTAAAGAAAAATTACTTGAATAAAGCATGGGTAAGGCAATGAGGGAATATCCAGGGAATAGATTGAAGGTAGTAAAGAGACTTGTGAAGAAAAGAAAAAACTATTAAGAGGAAAAATTTTTGAGTGATAAAGACAGAGATGTGGAATCTAAAATAAACAACTGTAGAGAGAAAGAAGTATAGGAAAGAGAGCTGAACTGAAGAGGAATGTGGAATGTTAGTGTCACTGAATAAAAAAGGGACTGGGAATGTCTCAGTGAAGGAAAGATACAGAACTGAGAACAAAGGAATGAAACATATTGGCATTTCTGGAAAGAGAATATAAGAGGAAATTAAAAGTGGCAGATGGAATAGGAAAGAAACAGGGGAAATCAAGTGTGAATGCTGGCTTGGAAGAATTCTGACAAGATGAGTAGCTAGGGAGGTGGGGTATTTCTAAAGGGTTGATTTTTAGGAAATAGTATTTCTGAGATAAAGTTAAGGAAGTAAAGTAGAAATATTGAAGAAATACATCATCTTCAGCTGCTCCTTCCTCTTCTCATCCTTTCTTCCTGCTACTTAACATAATTTTCAGTTAAAGATCCTTTCATCAATATCTCTCATGTGCTTCCTTTCTTCTTTGTGAACCACCGACAATCTTCTCTCTTCACACCAACTCTCTCCCTCAGCTCCTATCATCTGAGGGGGACAGAGTTTGTCCAGACCTTACAGGTTGTCCTGTGTTAAAAGCCAACCCGTCGCATCACTTCTTTGTACTGCCTCATGGAAAGGGACAATGTAGCCTCATCAGTCAGATGCTCTGTCATGAACATGATCTTGCCTTGTGGAGGAACAAAACAACCCATGACAACCTTGTTCCTTACTAACTATTCAGAGTAGGAGCTCCAGAGTTTCCAGTTCATCTTTTATCTCTAAAGGAGTATGAGCTTTTGCTTGGAATGGGGAAGATACAGAGGCAAAAATACTGTTTCCACAACAGTTTTGAAGAGGGGATAAGATGCAGAGTAGTTGCCTCCTTCCCTAGGCAGTCTTCTAGTCGGATGGAACGAGGAAAAAGCCTGTGAGAATTCCCAATCCCAGAATCGAGCTCCACAAGCACCAAAGATCACACAAGGATGGGGAGAAGCACAAACATAAGAAGACACGAGTTGTATGTAGGATGAAAAAGCAATGTGTGAAAAAGATGATGATAATAATAGTTGATGGGGAAGGAATAAAGGAGACAAGCTTGGACAAAGGGGAAAGAGGAAAATAAAGGACCTCCCTTCACAGTGCTTGTTGTACAGAAGCCTCCTTTTCCCTGTCCCAGTCTGTGCCTCCAGCCTTTTCTCTTCCATTCTCCCTTCCCACTGCCTACCCACCATATCTCTTTGCTTCCCACTACTCACAGTAAATGGTGAAAACAAGCAGACAGAGCACTCAGCACAGCAGCTTGTAGTACTACACCCTTCAAGAGCTTTCTCCATAACACAGTCAATCCCAGAGAGACAAGAGAGCAGAGCAATGGTAATAATAAGCATCATTCACTTTAGCCTGCACACAGCTGAAGTGCAGAAAGCTGAAACAAGAGCTCTGACAGTGGAAGAACACTTTCTCCTGCACTGTCACTACGTTCCTGCTGGAGAAAAACCCCTGTAGCTTCTCCTCCTAGTTTCAACAGTTTTTTCCTGTGATCCTAGGGCCTTCACAACATAACAATGTGAACGACAATGCAAAGGATCTCTTCCTTTGCTCCATTTGCCATTTCAATTTACTGACATCTTCTGCTTAAGGATGGTTTGCTTCATTTTTACATAACCATGGTTAATATTTGGAGCAAAAAATAAAGATATCAATTATATGCTGTCAATAAAAGAACAAAGATTACATCTTTTTACTGTATATACAAAAAGAGAGAGCATTTTGCCTGTATTTTAAATGTAGTAGTTACAGGGTCAGACTGGTAGAAACAATATCATACACAATTGAAACCCACAGATTTTTACTTTTAACTCTTTGTTTTCAGCCAGTGAAAATTAATTACTAGTGACTTCAGCTCAACTGGACATTTCATGCAATGTTTCTGAAAGATGTGGAAAAAGAAGCCTGAAACAAGCTAACCAACAGAACAGAGTCAAAACAGAGCCTGCAGACTACTGAAAGTATTTTTAAACTCCTTACCACAGCCTAAATTCCATTAGCATGAGGCTTGGAAGGACACATCTGTTATTCTTTAAGGAACTAAAGCAGTTGGCTGGCCTCCTAGCTCTTGAACAAAGTGTTCAGGGCTCTCATGGCAACACTGTGCTGCATATAAAGAATCTGTTTAATTTAAATTATTTTTCCAAAGGGAAAAAGAAAGGAAGGAATAATGATTGAGAAGTATCTGTGAAGGATCTGGTGTACCTTGGGTTTTTTGCAAAATCTGTCTTCATAGGTTGGTTCATCCATCATCTGGAGTTACTGGAAGCAGCACAAACTTGTGGAAGTACTGTAGATAAAAAGTGCAATACCTGGAGATTAGTCTAGCTTTCCATTTTACTTCCCTCTATATGAATGGAGAGTTTACAGAACTGGTGTGAAAAAAACTGTTTTAATTCAGATAACTCACAACAAAGTGATTCAAAATATTGACCAAACTTTTCTTTTCTGAACCATCTTTCTGCTGGATTGCAAGTGCATATTGAACAGGAGAATACAGACTTCCTTACAAGAGATTTTGCTGTAAAAATCTGAGTCTAAAGATTTAATAAAATCCATATTTGAGAGAGTAGAGGGAAAAAAACAAAGGATGGAAGATAGACTAAAAGTAATATTATTTATAGAGGCAAATTAATAGTTAAGTGAAACCAGATGTGCTTGAAGCTATCCATGAAATACAGTACCAAGAAAACCACAGAAATAAATTATAAGCAGAGAAAAGTTCCCATTCACTCTTTAGGTGAAAGAATTCATGTCCTCATGTCTGAATGGTTACAAAACTGAGACTGAGATAGGGGCCATGGACATATGCATGCATGTATGTTATCTAGAGAGCTGCAGTGAGTTAGTGAAGTACCAAAAGTTACAAGAAACATTTACAAGAAATATATAGAGAAAAGATTTTGTGATTAGATGTGTACAGTTTATCCACTGTACTCAAAACCCTTCAATACTCAAGTTTTATAGTATTCTCATAGCCAATGGATTCTGTAAATGTAAAATATACAGGCTAAATGGGGAAAACATTCATATAAACTGTCCTGAGTTTTTAATGCAAAACCTGACTTGAATCCTCTAATCCTTAAAACCACTTACATTAACTCTCTACAAAGCATGGTATTTCCATGTCTTTGCATTGTTAGTTGATAGAGATTGGTAGGCAAAGAAAATCTACAGAGATAAACTGAAAGTTTGGATTTGTTTTTTGAAAGTTTCTTTTCTCTTTTGTTTTGAACTGTTGTACAACTAGGCCTATTGAAGATACCAGATTCCCGTTTCTAAAGACTCCTCTTTGCATCTGTCTTTGATTCCTTTCTTAAAGAGAAAAAGAAAAAAAAAAAAGGAAAAAAAAATTAGAAATGGGGAAGTACTTAAGAAGATGAGCTGTTCCTAGCATTACACAAAGAGAAAAGCAGCAGAGCATTTGTGAGACTTAGAAAGGCCTACAGTAACCTGGCCGGAGCACTCTTCGTGGGAGTTTGTCTTTGTGTCTGGTCACCCTTTGCCTGAGATGGACAGCTTCATTGATAGTTTATGGTTTTGCTTCCTTTATTCAAAAGACTTAAAAAAACCCCCCAAAAGAGTGTTGTTCTCTGACCAGCCAAGTCCAAGATGCCTCACAACACATGCTGGTCACAGAAGTATTTAAAATACTACTTCAAGTAAAACTCTCCAATTATAAAAAAACACTATAATCACACATTTAGGAACATACGTCTAAAGTGGCTTCGTCTATTTTAAGCAGAACAAAAGCCAACTGAAAAGTTTCATGGGAGATTACACCATTTTGAATGGAGACAGTACAGGGTTTTTTTGGGTAAGAACTCTTTGATTTACAGCTGAAAATCAAAATAAATACATTATGGAAAAATGAGATTTCAGCATGTATGGACTTAAGGGTGATTGCCAGAAGATCCCTTCCACTTATGCCAACCCCGTCAGTGATTTGAAATTAAGAGGGATAAAGTTTCTAGGAATTAATAATGTGCAGTTAGGCTAAATGAGGTTGAAAAAATTGGACAAACTTGCAGGACTCTCAAGCTTTCCAGTCACTGAATATCTCTGTCCCACTTTTGTCTGTCTGTAACTTAATACATAAGCTCATTCAACTTAATGTACTGGCTGATCCATCTGAGTTCTGCTGCTGAGAAACACAATCATGCTTGTGTGCTCCTGGGAAACATTTCAGCACCAGTTCAGCAGGGGTACCAAAATATGCCAGACTTCATGCTCACAACTGATTCTGGTCCAAGGAATTGTAGCCCCATACTCAGAGTACTCCCATGCACGACAGCGTGCAAACTATCATTTCAGAGTGCAGCCTCAATGTGGCACAGATACAAGCCTGCCCTCAAGCCCACAGCTCTGTCCAGGCAGTTACAGTCAGCATCATTCACTTTCCAGACCATTTGCCTGCACAACACACAAGATATCTCCCACTGTGTGTCAGGGGAAAAGTGAATAAATAGCATGGATTTCATTTCACCACACACTTTTACAAGTGGAAAAATAGGAAGCAGCATGTAGGGAAAGCTACAGAACCTTTGATTTTATTACATTGTCCTGCACAGGGGATTTTATTGGTTAGAAGGAGGTGAATAAGCACTTGCTCAAAGTTTAGAATGACTGACCTCAGAGGTCAGCAGACCTGGTGGTTGTGCACAGCATAACTACCTGCCAAATAGTATAAAGAGAATGAATTAAATGCTGCCAATGTATTTTTCGTCTTCAAACGCATCTTATGGTCCTCATGGAGGAACAGAAATGGTACCACTGAGGACAAAATAGCACCAAGATAATAACAGCTCCTCTCTCGCATTTGCTTCCTCCATCTGCTCATATTTCCTGGGTGACAGGTTCATCTCAGCAATGTTTAGCTGAATATCCATGCAGACTGCAAGCCTCTTACAACTTCCATTTTCAGTAGTGGACACAACTTCTGAGTGATTTGCTATGATTTTTACATGTGTATGTTGACCTCAGCAGCAGCAGAAATGAACTCTGTTAGCATTACATGAACTGTGCCCTGTCTTTTTTCTCAACAGCAGAGAGAAAGGAGGCTGTGCCCAAAGACCCACTTATCTAGAAGAGAGCTCTTTCTCTCACCCTCAAGCCTGTAGACTCTCGCATAGCTTGTGCATGCTTTCTTGGCATTATGTAGATGTGCCATCATGAAAAATTAGACTTGCTTCTTTGGCTTTCCCTTTAGAGAAAGACTATTCTCCCATTCTTCAAAAGAAATTTTGACATCAACATTTTTAAGATTTTCCATTTTGCATTTAAACTAAGATGTTTAGAAATGATATTTCCTGAAGCTCAAGTTCTATCTCAACATGGTTCTCATGGGTTTTGACCGAAGAACTTGTCTTGAATCTAAGAAATACTTGGCAAAGCACACAGAAATTAAGAGTATGACACCCAGAAGATAGGGTCTGAGATAATTAGGTATTCATATAAGGATTTAGTATTTTTCAATAGGCCGATGGAAACTACTGAATCAAGATCTCATTCACTAATGTATATTTACATGTTTAAATAAAATGTAAAAGCGCAAAAGGAGAGACAGAGTGTGTAACTTGGGCCCTCATTTGATCTGTGAGAGAACAGGCAGGAATTTGAAACTGTCTTCCACGTGGCAATTGTACCTTTCGATCACTGGGTTACTGGTTGTTTTGACATAATCTTGAATACTTTAGCAAAAAAAAATCTGTCCTGAAACATTTCTGTCATTCTTTCTCATTGACATTCTTTTATTGGGTGCGTGAAACTGGCATTTTCCCACTGTAGAGAAGCTTCCTGACAACTGTAGTTACCATACCCTCTTCATGACAGTTCTATTACTCCTTTGATTCATTTGCACCCTAGTAGATGAAATGTGGCTCTGGAGTTGAGATGTAATCTTTTGCTTCTTCTTCTCCATCCTTCCCTTTCCCCAAAAGAAATATGGACACTTCCTCTTTACAAAGTGCCTTGAGATGCATTGCAGGCAATCTTTTCATAAAGGTTAGCTTCTTAGCCACCTTCTTCTCTCCCCACTGGTTTGATTCTTACCATTGTTTGCACAAGCACTAATTTTTTTTCATGCTCCCAACCACTAATTCAAGGCCTCTTAATTCATTCAAAGCCACTTAATTCCTATATTACATTATCAAGGAACTTTGTCTCACACTGTCAGAGAAATGTGATTACACCTCCAGAATTGTTTTTAAGAAACTAATCTCTGTTTATAGCAAATCAAAACAGAATAAAATCAACTCAGTTTGCTTTTGACAGATGTTTAAAGCAATTTTATGCTACATAACCTCCTTGTGTCTGGTTTCTGCAGTGCCAGGATACATTAGTTACAACTTAGGTTCATGGAATATGGGGTGGATTGTTTGCTATTCAATAATCCTCTTCTATACACTACTATTCTTTACTTCTAGTATATGTGTTGTGATTTTAATGCTTGCAAAATGAGGTGATCTGACAAAAATGAAAAGTGAAGTCCTCTGTTTATAAACTGGGAAAAGCACACTGACTTCCTCTACTGCCTTACTAAAGTGCCTTAACATTAACATGGCTCCAGATGCAAAATTATAACATCCGTGAGGATATGCTTAGCTTTAAACAATTGAGTTACCCCATTACGTGTCTTGAAATCAATAATACTAATTCTGCTCTAAATTAAATAGTTGAACTGCTCTTTCAAACTGATGCTCTACTGCCCACTCCTGGACGTAGCAAAGTAATTCATCCTCAAAATCCGTTCAACTCATGGCTTCCCTCCTGAGCATTTGGAGTTGATTCTCAAGCAGACAGTAGTTTTACCAAGAGCCAGAGTCCACTGGATAATCGTGATCTGTATTCAAAACCATTCTGGACTAGATTTGAGCCAGTTTTCTGAAAGACTCCGTATTTCCCCACTGACTGGTGATTTTCCCTTTTCCTCCTTACTATTGACCATGAAACTAATTTCAACATTCCTGATCTTCATCAGATTACAAGTAACATGAGAGGAAAGTATATAACATGCATTACATCTGGTACTCGCCCTAGTAGAGTTGTTTTTCTTCTCAATATTACCTGTCAAACAAACTGAAACATCCCACGAAGACAGAACCTTTAAGAAATGCAACTTTGGTTATTATATGAAAAAAACTTATTAAAATAAAATAGAATATCTTGAAAGGGAATGGAAACATGATAAATGCCCTTAACATAGTATTTAAATAATTCACTTCCCCAGGTGAGAATCAAGGTTTTTGAAACAGATGTTGTAATGCACGAAGTACATTCTCTTATCCCCACCACTGGTTTTGGAGAAATCTCCTTTCAGTTGATAGTGTTTGGGTTATAGGCCTAAAATAGTTCTTGATATTATTTCTCCCTCTCACTTTTGAAGCTTCAAAGGGATGCTGCCAATTATTGTTTTAGGAACAATCACCATGGGTTGATAAACTAACAAAATAGATAATAAAAATGAAGGAATAAAAAATAAAATTGTGAATATATCAAAGGGAAAAATTTTCAGGAGGATAGACTCTGGTGCACCATGAGACCTGTAGCAACCTGATCCTGTAACACAGGGGAAGAAGAAATCTTGCTAAATCAGGGAAGGCATAACGGTCATAAAAAACTTCAGTACTACTATTCTTGCTCTTACAGCTAGTTACACTCTTTGCAGACTCTGAGCTTTAGATCTTCCCTGAAGCCTCACGGACTTGGGGACAATGTATCTATCCCAGGGATTCAGCAGTCAAATTTCAGCTTGCTATCTGTCTCTGTTTTGTGACCTTCTTGATAAACTTTTCCAAGACAAATCTGCGGTGGGGACAGTTTCCCCAAAGCAGAGTAAGTGAAAATTAGTTAATGCTTTTTTATTTTTCTGTGTAGACATGTCCTTGGAGTTCCTTGGTGCCATTTCCTTTCTTTCTTTTCCTGGTTCCTTTACACCACTTCAAAGGTATTCACAGATTCATTTCTTTTCTTCAGTTCCCGAGGATTTAATAGAGATATCAGCAGTAGCTGGAAATTTAATTGTTTCTGACAGTATCAGCAGCAAGCATTCACATTTGGGAGAAGCTCTCATCTGATTTGTATGGGACCTGTTTCCCTAGAAAAGCTCTACAGTCCTGGCACTACACACAGTACTGGCGCACGCCACAAGCATGAATATGCAACAGCAGTATTATTCAAGAATCACAGTTAATGGTAATAGCCTTTTTTTTTCCCCAAAAAATTAATCAGGAAACACGTAAGTCAGCATATTTAAATAATGCATTGAAATCAGAACACAGCATGAATAATATTTAAATTAAAACTAACAACATAAGAAATACAAAAAAGAGTATTCACAGTAATGGAAATAAGGAATTTTGAAAACTACATTTTCTGAAGGAGAAAATAATTAAAATACCTACTTCAGCAAGATAATTTATGGAATCACCTTATCAGCAAATAAAAAGTGTAGTTAAACTAAATAAGGCCTCCATAAAAAGAAAAGGAGAATAAATAAAAGCAAGATGGATATATATATTGCTTTGCAGGAAGGCACAGAAACTAAAAGAGGCAGACTGTTCTCAGGAAAATTGTCTTATCTCTTGCAGCTGAAACCTGTGTGTCACTAAAAGCAATTTAAAGAAAAAAAGCCTTTTAAAAGTGTGTTAGTGTGTTTATAAACATAATGACGTATCAAACCAAGCAGCTGGATAACAAGTATCTCAAGTTCAGATTTCTGAATGGTGGAGCTCACAATGGGAGGGTACATAAAAGAAAATGTCTGAAAAATACTCTTCCTGTGACAGTACCTCACTTTGGGTCAGAGAAAAGAAGTGTACTTAGGAGAGAGTACTTGTTGTTTGTTCCATATTTCAGTGCTGCTGTTGAAATACATTCAGGATACCTGGATTTTGAACATTACAAGCCAAATTCTGCCGGGGAAGTACAAGTTGAGCAGAGCTTCAGTCAGCTCAACTCTAATATAATTTAATGCCTTTAGAAGTCCAGGCACAAGTGCCCTCCCTTTCTCCTGATGTGATATAGTAAGCTAGGTCTTGTATTTAACTGAATGACAATAGTGTTTTAATCTGCTGAATAAAAAGGATCCCTTACATTGCTGCCAGTTGACTATCTACCTCCAATTTAGCTATTTATTGGTGGTGTTCCTAAGCACAGTCAGAAGTGCTCCTCGGTGGTTTAGTGTGTTTCCCAACCCTGTGTGCCTTCTGGACCTGCACACAGGGAGCTCTTAAAAAGCTTTTTCTTATGTACAGTTTCATACTCGAATTCTCCATCATCTGCTGCAATATAATTACGTCTTTTTGGCAGTTAGCAGTTGTTGTGAATAGTGACTGATTCTTTCCATTCTGCTGTTCAGGCTTACATAAATACCGAGATGTGACAGTAGGGATGAGGAAGGTGTCACCACAGCTTCATTCTGGCACATGAGAGGGTGGTGGGGAAGTAATAGTGCTTTCACTCCAATATAGGCTGCTCAATTAAACCAATCTCTGATTGTATACAAAGGCACTCTGAACTCACAGTTGGGAACAACGCCATCCTCGCAGATGGGCATGAGCATCCAGCACCAAGGAACATTATACTATCACTGAATATCTGTGCTGACGCCTGGCCAGAAATGTCAAAAAAACAGGTGCTGATCCTAGTCTTCCATGTCCACAATACAAGGGAACACACCACCAGTCATTAATCCAACACCCATTTGGGTTAATTTTCAGAAGTCCGGGGAAAAATAAGGAGAGTTCAATGAATAGGTTTAAAACAGGCTGAGTGTTTTGAAATGTATTTCTACATTTAGAAGTCTTAGATTGTTTGAAATCTGATCTCAGTGATACCTTCTTGATCTCATGAGAGCACGAGAATATTCTTCCAGGAAAACAATAGTTTTCCTGAAGCCAGTGATCTTATTGCTCACTGCAGGATTCTGGATATTTTAAAGGAAACAGTGACTACATATCACCAAAGACAACCCTGCTTTTATCACTACTGAATTTACAAAATTAATCATGCCATAGGGGACACTGAAGAAAGAAGGAATATGTTACAGAGAGAGGCATGAAAAGAAAGGCAGAAATTAATGATGTTACTCTGTAAGGGAATGGTCAAGTTATATGCAAAATCAGATTTGCTTGACAACATTCATTGTAATCATGGGAGAGCTGGGACAGTGTTCTGAAGACTGCACATCTCTAGTATCCATATATTTCCACCTGCTTTAAAAGGCATAGGCAGCCTGGGGCTCCTTTTCTCACTTGGGTCCCTCTTCATTCTTACGTACTGCATGAACATCTGCCTAAGGACAGGGAAAGGGGCTCATGGTAATACGAAAACTTTAGGAGAAGGGTCCTGACTGATGGTTTCCTCCAAGTGAGAAAAGAAGGACGAGAAAAAAGGTAGAAACTAAGAGGTATAAAAGGTACGAAGGAGTAACTAAAAGTTGAAAAATGTGAAAGTGATGCATAGGAAAAGCTTCAGAACCTTTGAATCATTTCATTACGTTGTACTACACAGGGGATTTTATTATTTTTTTTTTAGAAGGAGATGAATGAACAGTTGCTCAAAATATAGAATGACTGACCTTCAAGGTCAGCAGACCTGATGGTTGTGCACAGCATAACTACTTGCCAAATAGTATAAAGAGAATGAATCAAACATCATCATTGCATTTTTCACCTTCAAATTCATCTTATGGTTCTCACGGAGGAACATGGTGCAACTGAGAACAAAATAACATCAGGCTAATAATAGCTCCTCTCTTGCATTTGCTTTCTCCATCTGCTCACATTTCCTGGGTGACAGGTTCACCTCAGCAATGTTTAGCTGATGATCCACCCAGACTGCATTCATGTGTGAATGTTGACCTCAGCAGCAGCAAAAATGAGCTCTGTTAGCATTACGTGAATTGCATCTTGTCCTTTTTGCTCAGCAGCAGATAAGGCTCTGTTCAAAGAGCCACTAATCTAGAGGAGAGTTCTTTCTCTTGTCCCCTAACCTGTAGACTCTCTCATAGACAGAGAATCCTCTTTTAGCATCATATTATTGTGCCATCCTGAAAAATTAGGCTTGCTTCATTTGCTTCCTCTTTAGAGAGAGACTGTTCTCACATTTTTCAAAAGATACTTTTCTTTTTGGAAGCAGGAAGTAGTATTCAGGAAATGTGAAAGTTAGTGGGCAAGAAAGGAAAAAGAATGAATATAGAAAAGAGTGATTTTTGTGGAGGACAAAAAAACCAGTGGCTTTTCTCCCATCTCAACTAGTCTTTTAAGTCTTGCAACATGTCACTTATTATCAGGTTTACTTTCCTCTGTCTAGACAAGAAAGATAATGATACCTAATTCTGCAGAGGAGAAGGAAAAAAGTAACCAGCTATATTAGCTCTGTTTGTGGTTGATGAGTGTTTCTACCTTACTTCACAATTCAGATGTATAAAATCTTTAATGGCTGTATGAGCCTTCATGTGGATTGCATGGATGCTGACTTAGTTTGGTGTACCCTGAACTGATATTTCTATACTTGGCAGATCTGAAGAAACACATTGCATCTCTTACAGATCTTTTTTTTTCTTCTTCTTCTTCTACCATGTTTATAATCATGAGTCTAATCCTTATCTTTGAATTTTGGTCTTTCTTTTGGGAAAGTAGTTTTCCCTGTGGATACAAAAACATTCTAAGATATTACAAAAGCTGTAAAATTAGTTACTTTGGTTTGCTTGGACAGCTTACAAGTTTTCATGCTGACCTGTATCTAAAGCAGGAAGGACATACATGCTTTTGACACTTTGGAAAGTCTTAGTAATTTGAACTCTTAATTCTTTACAAAATTCACAGGTAGCAAGAGGAATTACAGTCCAGATTCTTCTAGACATAAACAAAGTATGAAGTGTAAACTGTCAGTTCTTGTTAGGAGATATAGACAGTCTCCTGCCTATCTCCTTGAACAGTTCAACATTTGTTTTCTGTTAGTAAACACCCTCTGCTTGCCGATGTTCATATCAGTGAAAATCCCTCTAAGGCAAACAAACTTCTTGACAAAGTGCCTAAGGGTTTGCAGCCAGTACTTACTACAGCAAATGTCTTTGGTTTGGGCATCAAATAAGACATTAGCTGCTTTAGTAGAAAGCTGAGATGCAGTGAGATTTACTAACAATTCTCTGAAAAGGTTTTATTTTCATCTACAGCTGTTGTTTAATTCCCAGAATAAATGCTATATGGATATGATATGGGAAGATGAAGGTCGTTTCAAAGTGAAAATTCACCATGATGTCATGCACAAAGAGAAAAAAATGGTAATTTTTTAAAATCTGAATACTTTCAATTTTGAAAACAAGCTGTTTTGTTTGTTTTGTTTTTCTGTCAAAAATACAACCCGATAAAAGAAAAGCTGCAGCAAATATGTTATTTGGGAAAAAATCATAATCCATGCACAGGTAAATTATAAAAAGACAATGGTTTGTAAAAGAAAATGAACCATCAGTGATATGGATGCTTTGGAAAACTATTGTCATTTGAAGGACAGCAGCATATACAATCACCCTACTTATGTAGGCTGCTTTCTTTGTACAGCAACTAGTCTTATTCTCCTGTGTTTTGAAAAAAAAAACACTGTTAAATTATCTAATTAAACTTTATAACATGCTCAGTTGTTTTTATTACATTTTTTCATGAAAGTAGATGTTGTTAAACAACAGGAGTTACTATTGTAAAAGAGCAGTTTTCTGTGAAATACTCTTCATAAGAATAATTCTTTCATCTTGTTTCACAATTTTGTCCCTACACACTCAACTTTCAACTCTATCATTACAACTGTCAGGTGATAAAAATTAGGAACCATGTCATCTTCCTGTGTTGAGAGAGATGATTACATCTCTGTGGGTGTGATTCTTGTCAGCTAACTCTAACTAAATTTATTTAATTCTGGCATAAACCACCTATCTTGGCGTTCCCTGTAGTCACTAAAGATACATGGACATTCTTCAGGGGGATTCATTAAGTCTGTTCTGCGCACCTATTTTGGGCCATCTTTTAGAAGTAACTTTTTTTTCCTAATGTAATCTATCAAAGGAGGTTATGTGAACTAGCTTCTGCATGGTCTATTTTTTAAATGGCTGCAGTTAGATGTGATCAGTACAACTGTGAATGTGCAACAGATCAAACATTAAAGATTTTGAGTGCATACATGCAAATGTTGTCCCAAAAATAGGAACTGCAACCATAACAGGAATGATGGCTCCAATTGGAGATATTTTATTCAAACAATAGTATAATAAATGTTATTGATTTGAAGATTTGATAGAATAGACTAAGCAGCCTTAACCAGAGAAAGAATAGAGACTTGTAGATCTGGAGATTCTTTCCTCTGTGAATTGCAGAGATATTTTGATGAGCATCTGCTTGAGTTCACCAGTATGCACATTACAAAGATATTTCTTTTACTTAAGCACACTTACTTTTAGCAAGAAAGCCCCTCCTGGATTTGCTTTCATTTCTCATACTGTTACAACAATTATCCCACAGGTGCAAGGGATAGCCACAAATCAAGATGGGAAGGTTATTCAGACAGAATTCAATCTGATAAAGTATGTGTTCAAATAAGAGATTGATTTCTCTTAAAACTTAGTTTTGAATGCCTGGCATGAACTATGCTATATAAAGGGACAGAAGGAAGAGCTAGGGACAATATTTCATCTATTACTCTATTTTCTGATTGTTTACTTGAAGTAATTTTACTAAAGGATAATTAAAGGCATAGTAAATCAATTTTAGAATCCCCTGCAAATCAGTTTCAAGACCTTTGAGTAGGTATCACCCATTTCAGTATGGTCAGGAAAGATCTGCCTGATCTAATCTGCCGTATTTCTAAAGTACATATCCATATCCTCAGAGTGTTTAATTGACCCACTGAGAGTAATTTCCATGGAGCAGGAAGGAAAACCCTCACTAAAAATGTAGAAGGCTGAAAGTCTAGTGAGCAAAGTATGCTACAGTGATTCATAGGTAGCTTTCTACACTTTACTTAATCAGATGCACTGGGAATCTACTTAATTGTGCATCATCCCAGGGAACAAATTTGCCCTAAGGTAGTGAATGGCATTGACTGCTGAGTAATGAGGATACTTCTGACAAACATTTCTGTTTAATAGATATCATTCAGCAAGGTCCAACGGCTTAGGTTGTGTTTAAGTACATGACAAATGAGCACAATATTCTACACTTTTGATTTTCTAATACTGAATTGGCCAAATAAAAAAGTAAAAATAAGTAATTAAGATGGAATAAAATAATTTTATCTGTCTGTGTTTATACATTACCGTATCTTATTCTGAGTAATTCACAGCTTTAAACTCCATCCAAATCTGTAAGAGACCATTGAAACATTATTTACTGCTGGATGCCAGCTATATCTGTCAGCACTCCAAAAATGTACAGTTGACAATGAGTCATAAACAAGAGATTCATTAGTGATGTAGTTGGCAGTTATGTTGCTGATTCAGATATTTAGTATCCACTTCACTAAGATAATTTGCATATGTTCTGCCCTTTTATCATCTGTTGAAAGATTTGATTAGAAAAACGAGTCTAAGAACATCGGCGGCTGAAGGGAAGAGAGGGGCACATGGGAAGGACACATGATGGTGCTTGGCTGAAGCCTCAGAACAGAAGAAAACAGCCCTTGGTTCTGGCATGAAAAAGGCTGAGAGAGTCAGTGAGGGTGACAGGATGGATGCCTTTGGAAACAGAGCCATAGGCATTATATTTAGACACTCAAAGGCCAACCATGAAAATACCTAATAGGTTTATACTCTTGATTTAAACCCTGTTCCCTTATTCTGCATTTTATTGGTTTTTTATTCAAGTCACAGGGAATTTTGCCAGTGCTCACAGTGGAAGAATTAGGTTTACTGGAAAAGCATTTTCAGATATTAAAATAATTTACAGCAATATAAAAAATTGCATGCATATTGCAGATGAAAGAGATATCACATATTGAAGATGACATGTATGTATCAAACTGCAGAGCTATAGGAAAAATTATTTCATGATAAGCCTTAGCTGATTCACCCAGCTCTGTTGCCTACTTCTCCCTTTGACTTTAATATCCTAAAGAAGTGTTGGATCCTACAGTAACATCCTATGTCCTAGTAAATGCCTGTACAGCCTCTGAAGGTTAGCCACCTTTTTAAAGGCAAATATGAAATTCCTGAGGAAGCGATTGCCTTTTTCTCTTTAATCATACACAGGAAATCAACAAAATTCTTCCCCAGCCTGTTTTTTAATGAACATATGATACTATGGGTTCCTATTACTGACTACTAGGCAACTGGACCCTGAGTTTGCTAGTTAGCTCTAGAATCCCTATGTAGTCAAAGGAAAATATACCTTTCTGTAAAAGAAATTTTCCTAATATCCAGCCTGAACTTTCCCTGATGCAACTTGAGGCCATTCCCTCTAGTCCTATCACGGATAGGACAAGATCTGTTCTGTATATCTCTTGGATCTGCAAACAGGCAAACTTGTCTTCATGTTCACTGTGAATGAGGCAAGAAATAAATTGCTAAAACTTCAGTGAGAGAAATTTAGGTTAGATATTAGAAAAATTTCTAAAAGAGAGGATGCTTAAGCAGAGGAACTAATTTCGGGCAGATTATGAAACTTTAGTAAGGATTGTTTAAAAAGGCTGGAGCAGTGTCTGTTGGACACTTTTTGAAGTCAGGACATTAAGAATGTCAAGGTCCCTTTTTCTTTCACTCCTCAACATTTCTGTCATTCTTTCACTCACTCACTCACTCACTCACTCACTCACTCACCCACTCACTCATCTCTCTCTCTCTCTCTCTTCCTCGCTAGGTATGGTGAATTGAAGAGTAGAGACTCCCAGCCCCCAACAGTAGTCCCAGTTTTATTTCTAGGTCTGGATCCCAAATAAGTAATTTTTTCGTATCAACTGAAGTTTCTTAGGTCATTCTAAGTTTTAAGGCTTTGTGGCTGGCCTCAGAGAAACAAGTTGCCAGCGAAGAAATAACTGTTATTTATTCTACTCTTCCAAAAGAAAATACAACAGGCAGGAACTAGCTGGAGAATGGAAACATCCAACAACTACAGAATAACCACTTTGGCCTGAAACTCTTCTTAATGGAGGGTACAGACCCAGAGGTGCATGTGGAGGAAAGAAATTCCTGCAGAAAACATACAGTGCCTTTCCTGCTACCTGCTGGTTTAGCCTTTAAAGACACCACATCTGACAGTCTGAAGAAGAACACATAGAGGATATATGTCTGCCTGTAATTTTTTACCATATTTCCATTTCTGAAGAAGAATTGTTTGTCTCAGTCTGGGATTTATCCACTGAGTACAGAATCACAGAATCA